>JBAKBP010027848.1:0-29480 GCA_037953745.1 Lithodes maja | reverse complement strand
CCTTGTATATATATATATGTACATATATATATATATAATATAATATATATATATATATATATATATATATATATATATATATATCCACACACATACATTACCATTACCATTTACCATTCATTATATTTTGTTTGACACCTTATATATATATATTCATTACTTTATTTTATTTACGTGTACAATAGAATTATTTCGGAATTTATTACCTGAAGATAACCTGGCTTTCTTGTTTTGTTTTTACAGTGTCAACCCAGAGCCATTTCCCTTCTCGTTGGAAAGGGTTGTGGCCCTACCAGGTAAGTAAAATTGACAACCTTCATGACTGACATGTCTTCTATGAACATTATACAATTATTGGCAAGGAAAATTATATAAAAGTGTTGTATATTGTGGCAAAGATATACAACTGTATAAACATTCTCATATATTTTCATAACAATAACAATGCATGGAAACAATTGCGCATAGCTCGCGAACCAATTATGCTATATTATTTTGGTTTTCACTATTAGAAAGAGCACAATTTTCCGATTCCGGTGATATATACAGTTATATACGTATCCGAGCAAATAACGCAACGACGAGGTGGGGAACAGCTCGGAACCCGGCTAGCGTCAGCGGAACAGAGACGGGTGAAGTGTAAATATTCGTATTTTGGCTCTTCATTTCAAATATTCATAGCGCAAAAAGTATTTGTCGTAGGAACTTCTAGTTTTTTTTATACTCAGCATTATTTGCCGTATTCATACAGCCTAAACTTAAACCATACACTTCGTAACAACGAAATAAATCGAAGATGTTATAAACCATATCAATCAAAATTATATATATTTTTTTGGTCACTGCTTGAGAACTATTGAAGATAAACAATTTCTGTTTTCAGATTTGGAAAGAGGAGAAAAAATACTATTATTTGAGCAAAAGAAATATAAGGTCATCACTCACAATTTAGAGATAGGACGGTGTGAAGACAATTGCATGGGAAATAATTGTATTCCGGACTCATTTACACTTTCATATTTCGATTTATTTACATGTTTTTTTTTTTTATCATGTACTATAAATATTCTTCTTTCCATTGACATATGATACATCACAATAAACATCATTCTGGTGGATGGAAATAGAGAAATATGTAAGGCTTCGAAAACACTCATGAGCCAAATTCAAGACTCAAAAGCTATGTATACCGCCTCCTCGGACTTATTTGGACTTAATATGTCTGAAGGAGTTAAGAGATTCACTAGATGAGAGGAGAGACACCATTTGATGAGTTACGAAATATGCTCTCTTGATATGCAGTCTAATGGCAAAGCTTGTGGGTGGCAGATCCTCTAAGCTTGAGTGCTTTCCATGATGATACTTGTGGCGTCGGAGTTGATTCATGGTCTTTAATGGCGTTCCTTTCTTCAAGACCTGAGTGAGATACTCTTCTGCTTTATCAATTACTGTATCCAGGGTACTCATCATCACAGCAAAATCTCTCGGGGCACATTTCTGGATTGGCCATATTAATATAAGCTTGCTTCGTTCCAACTTTGCAGTGTAATCACATCCAGTTAGTGTGTGGATAGCAGGCAAGACTTGGTATAAACTCTGTCCAATCTTCTTAGCAAGGATGTGTATTGGAATGAATCTGGTGGTGTCACCAACCCCAGCCTTGAACCAGAGTTCTTCAAGTCCATTAATTGAAGCTCCCTCCAGTAGAACATCAGCAGAATGAATACATCGGTGTCAGACAAGAGTACAATGATTCTAGTAATACCACACTTTACAGTGTGCATGTGTGACGCATGTCGAGTATGAGCATGCTGTACAGAACGCCCAGTCAGGCCCCACCCTCGCTAGGATCGTCAGGGCAGGAACTTTGGCTGTAGTCTGTGTAGAGTTTCCTAACTCAGTTTATGTGAACCGTTGTACTATAAGTATTATCATTATGTATTTTGTTTTCTTCTAAGTCAACGAGTTCTATTTTATATCATTAGTTATAAGTATTGTGTGTGGGACTTATATACAATGATGAGAGAGAGAGTTATGTAACGACAGCCAGTGAGCGCGCCACGAGGTGTGTAGGCCTAACTCCCTCCTCCCTTCCTCCCTTCCTCCCTTTCAGCGCGTGGGAAGTTCTTTGTCGATCCCAGATTGAGAGAGTATATGACGTCATGATTGCCAGTGGGCGGTCCTTAGTGTTGGCGATATGCTCGCTACAGGGCCGAGTATAAAAAGAGAGGTCCTCGCCACAATTCTTCAGAACTCATCAGGCAAAGCGACCTCTCATATCCTTGCAACTATCGATATTCTTCCGACTGATGTGAACTTTCTCTACTCTCTGAACAGCCTATTTTCTTTCTCTTCTCGTCCCTTTTTAACCAATGACCCCTTTGGTGCAGATTTAGTCAGCCAAAGTATTATCGCTTGAGTTCTCACGAGATAAGTGCCTGTTAGATAGCCTATTTTTGGAAGGGTTAACTAGAATAGGATTGATTGATGTTTGTTGCACTCGTATATGTATTTCCCTGTGTACTATTATTCATGTTCCTGTTTTCTGCTGGTTTAGGTAATGCTAGACTGGGATAGGGTTCCTCGAGTTGTGATTTCCTATGAGTGCTAGGTTGGTTGAACCAGCACAATTGCAACGGAGACGTGGGAAGCCTAGGGGGTCTTTTTGATTGTGTACCGTGGGAGTTTAGCACTGTGTTGCGAGTGAGGGCTTTTGCCTGTGCCACCCAACACTGTGCTATCTCATTTGCTTGACTTTGAGAGGATCGCCAGGAGAGAACCAGATACTAGTGATCTGGATCTCTCAAGAGAGCATCCCGTCAATTACCGTAATTTGGCCGCACAGTCTTAAGACCTCGCTAGGCTACGAGCCGCTTGCTCAGCCATTGTCTCTTAACCTTAGATATCCCAGCTAGACTTTGCTCGACCAGCAGATACAGTATAGTATTGAAGCGTCTCCTTATGTATATTATTGTTTAAGCACTATTGATTTCATGCGTGGCACGCTTAGCTACTTCAGAGATTAGTGGCCCACGAGCACAATCTTAGTAGGCTATTGCCAGTGCATTGTCGGAGTACTTCTTCTTAATGTTTGCCATATCCTATTGCTTATTCTTATAATTCTTCTTATGTCAATTTAAAGCCTTTAATTACCAGTGAGTTATTCATTAAATTGCTGTTCAAAATCCGATACTTACTTCTTATGAGTATTCGAGAAGCATCTAACTTATCAGAAGATTCCTTGCTTGATGCTCGAGGACTATTGTTTAACGTAACGTAATAGTGCCGATCCGAAGTAGAGGGTGGAGGACTTCTTAAGTTCTTAGTTCAAGGGTGGATTACTTCGGCTTCGGCCAACACTATTCTTTAGTGTTGTAGTACTTTCTTCTTTGTTTGATTGTTGACCAGACTAGATAACTCCCGTCTTGTTATTAGTCTGTTGTGTGAAACGCTAGTACCGAGTTCTTGTATACCCCGTTATAGCAGATAGAACTCTGGAGGGTAGTGGCGTTTTTTGTTCGGCTGGCAGTACTCTGGGGTTGGGATCGTGTGTTTTCCGTTGTGGCAGCGAGCCATACTCGAGTCCTGTGTAAGAGCCCTAGTGTACCCGAGTGCCCGGTCGTAACAAATGGCGACCTTGCTTAGGATTTTGTGAACAGTATAATTTTTTGCAGAGTTGTACAACATTTGTTTGTTCGTACTTTAGCGTACATATTGAAGAATATTTTTTTTTGTAAGGCAATTAGGAGAGCATTTAAGAGACTCCAGTTAATTTAGTAATTAGTGCTTGCATAAGGGAGTTTAACACTTTTGTCTCGAGAATTTTTTGGTGAACTTCAGTATGTCGGGCCCTAGTACTGACGAGGAGCGAGAGATGCTATGTGAGGAGGTGCCGTTAGTAACTAGTGAGGAGGATGCTAGACTTTTTGTGAGTAAGCGGTACCACGTGACGGAGGAGAGGCTGACTGGGGTGAATGTTTATGGCTTGCACCTGATAGCCAAGGTTTTGGGTCTATCCAATGTAGGAGGGATGTCCAAGGGGGAGCTGATTTCCTGGGTGTTGCGTGGGCGACATGGGGTTTCGGGGGAGAGGGCGTTTGGGGGGGTTCCTCCCCAGATCCCCTCTCACTCGACTCCCACAGTGCCGTCCACTCAGTTGCCGGAGGTTAGCACTCTCCCACAGAGGGATGAGCATTGGAAGATTGGAGGGCCCTCGGGCGGTGCGTATGGTGGTTCCCCAGTTCTTGCCCCCCCTCCTTCAGTAGTGGCAGCTCCCTCTTCCGGCCTGTCTCCTGAGATGATATTTAAACTCGAGCTTGCTAAAATGGAGATTGAGTCTAGGAGGCAGGAGAAGGAGATTGAGGCTGAGATTAGGAGGCACGAGGCTGAGCTTAGGTACGACTCAGAGAAATATTGTGCTCAAATAGATTTAGATAAGACTCGTGCAGAGTCGACAGGGATTCGGATGGGCCGGGAGGGCCAAGTAAGAGAACAGTCCTTGTCTCACTTAGTCAAATTGGTGCCGGCATTTAGTGAAACTGAAGTCACAGAATTTTTTAATCGTTTTGAGAAGAAGTGTAGGGAGCATAATTGGCCTGAAGAGAAGTGGGCAGCTCTGGTCTCCTCAAGACTTACGAGTAAGGGTCTGAAGGCTTATGATGCACTGCCTTTAGAGTCTTGCATTGACTACCCAGAATTGAAGAGAGCTGTCCTACGGGCATACGAGTTGCAACCAGAAACATATCGATTGAAGTTTCGGGGTGTTACAAAGACTAGGGAGGCGACCTTTCTTGAACATGCCCGGGACTTAAAAGATGCACTTGCTAACTGGACACGTTCTGAGAAAGCTGAGACGGCCGAACAGTTGACTGAGCTGTTTCTGCTCGAGCAGTTTTATAAGTGTACTGGTGCAGATATGACTTTAACTATTAAAGAAAAGAACCCTAAAACTCTACAGGAGGCAGCTGAGATGGCTGACCTCCGGCTATCATTAATTCGTGGGTGCGGGTCTGCCCAGCGTAGTGAGGCAGGTAACAAGGGGCGTGACACCCCACCCCCCCGAGTTAGTGATATACATTATGCAAACAAGTACAAGAGCTATGATACCAAGACTGACCACAAGACTAACACCGTCCCATTTAAGAAGGGGCCGGGCCCTTCCCAGTACCAAGGGAAGCCCAGAGGGGAGTTGGAGTGTTATCTTTGTCATGAAAAGGGGCACTTTGCAAGAGTCTGTCCTAGCAAACCACCTACAGCAGCTGTGTCTTTGGCCTGCAACATTGGTGTGTCTCCGAAGTCTTCTGAGTTTGCCCGGGGCAGTTCGTCAGAGGCTGAGGCACAGCCAATGCAGAAACACCTGAGAGGCTCGAACCCTGCTCAGGATGTTTTTTGCGACCATAGAGGACGGGGTTGCGTGATGTGGGCGGGGCGCAAGCATGGAGTAGAGGTCTTGCGTGATACAGGTGCTTCCCAGACTCTGATGAACAATTTGACTGGCTACCCTATAAATGCGGCTCGGGTGGTAGTGGTGCAGGGTATTAATGCAACTCGGTCATACCCGCTGGTGCGGTTGGAGTTGGAGGTGGATGGTGTGGCACGTGAATTGGATGTTGGGATTGTGGAGAAACTGCCAGTGGAGGGCGTCGACCTTCTTCTCGGCAACGACTTTGCAATGCCCGCTTCTGAGGTTCTACCCTTAGTCGTTGCCGAGAGGCCGGCCGACGTGAGTAGGGAAGAGCAAGAGTGGGTCGAGCGGTGCCAGACACAACCCATGGCGTGTGTTGTCACCCGAGCTCGGGCAGCTAAAGTGTCACAGCCTAGTCCTCCGTCTTCAGACCAGCAGAGGAACGATCAACAGGAGGAGGCTAAAGCTGGAGTTGGTTTTAAGAGTTTTGACTCAGCGGCTCTCCTGGGTGATTCAGTATTGGCACCTATGTTAGAGTCTGGAGAGGCCCCAGGACCTGTCACAGCTAGTGAGGAGGTAGGGCCGGAAGAGACTCCGGGGCAGCAACGTTGCACACGGAGAGAAAAAAGGGTTGCTCAGTTTGATATTGGGGAAGGACTTGGGTTGCTTCGGAAGCATCTAGACAGGTTGGTTCCCTCAGATATTTGTAAACTGCAGTTGGAGGATCCGGAAGTTCAGAAGTGTGGTAATGGTGCTGTCGAGATTAAACACGAGGACGGGGAAGCATGTCATGTGAACCTGTTGGAGGAGTTTGTGAGGCAACCACCTGAGCAGCCTACTGTCCCTGCGTTGGTCTGCCGCGGCCAAGGTGGAGAAGGAGAGGGGGGCAGTAGGGCACAGGTGGAGGAGAGTAGGGATTGTCATGTCTCGGCGAAGCAGTGGGCGGGGGACACGAGTCTGGTGGCTGTGGAAGCGCTAGAGCACCTGTCTGAGCAGCAGTGTGCAGCACTCCAGCACCAGCTCGGTTCATACCCCACTGGTCGTGCCGAGCCCCTGAGTCTCACAACTCGGGCGGTGCGAGATGTTCCGCAGGCAGGTCATGTGACTGTTCAAAGACCGTTAGCCTCGTTGTTTCGGTGGTTTAAGGTGGGCGACGAGGCCTTGGCATGGTTGCCAGGTCAGGGTCGACCCATGGCTGCCAAGGGTGGTGGTCAAAAGGAGGACATTGAGCAGATTGGTAGGGTCGGCTGTGGTATCGCAGTGCCCGGTCGTCGCATAGCCTCCCAATGCTGCTCTAGTCTAATGCAACAGCCCTACCATAGACCGACTGTATCTGGCCATGTCGCTGAAAGCGGTGATGCTGCGCAGGCAGATGTCGTCACAAGGAATGCGGGGGTGCGCATGTACGGTATCGGCGGGGAAGCCTTAGCAATAATGAACTGTGGGAGTGACTGCACGGGTGGTACTGATTGTCCCTCTCATGACCTGGCTGTTCTAGGGACGAAGGTGGAGAAGGAGGGAGACTACAGGTTAGAAGCTGCGGTCTCGGCTGGGTTGTGGGAGGGCACAAGGCATGTTGTTCGTGGAGACAGTGCAAGGCAGTTATTTACTAGGCTATGGCAGTACTTTCGCATGTCTGTTGCTTCTCCAGGCCTGAGGTACGGGGTAGAATCCGACATGCAGGCTGGAGATAGTGCAAGGCTCAGTTTAATTCCCTGCCGTATAAATCCTGCTCGACAGCCTATGGTGCAAGCAGAGCTGGATTACGTGTGGACGAAGGATCTGAGGGATAAGGAATGTCGTGAGTGGTCGTTGCTTGTAACTTTGTCCGAGCGTGCTAAAGAGGTATGTGGTTTTGTTGTGGACGGGAGTACCTACCAGTGCAATGTTGTGCCTGACGGACTTAAGAATGCACCAGCAACGTGTCAGAGCCTGATGAATGAAAGTGAAAAGGACAATGATGCGCTGGGGCATTTCGAGATCTATGTTCCAGCCTATGGTCCGGTCGGTGTAGTTTACCCAGATCATTACCCTCTCGAGATCTTGGACCAGTTTCACAATCGGAATATGAGGCTGACCAGGTGGTCACTAAGGTTATTGGTATATAACCTGGACATAAGCCATATTGCCGGTTGTGACAACGAGGTTGCATGTGGTCGTTCAGGGGTATATGATCCTGGGTAAATTGACACACGGGTAGCCTCCTGCTTTGGTTTGAGTAGTATTTTGCGCTTGGTGCTTGTTGGCTCGCGGTTGTAGCCCAGCGTATTGGGTCGTAAAGCAGGATTGTTGAGCGTTTGGTATAGAAGAAAATGGGCTGCCCTTGTAGTGCAGCCGGAAAAAAACATATTAAAATATAAAAATCATATAAAAACTCTTTCTTTTTGATGAAGATAATTGTATAAGTTTGTCATAGCCTATAAGGTTTGAGTAGTCCACGAACTATCAAACGGCTGAGCTGCTGTAAGCTCGCTCTGGGAGCATGATATTGTGTCTTTTACTATTGTTGGGAGGAGTTATGAAATGTGAATTTTTTTTTTATAAGATGTGTTTTAGTGATAAACTCAGCGTTGTTTTAGTGCCATGCGGTCGCTGGGTGTGAGGGGTTTGATGGGGTTCTGTATATCAGATTTTAGCTCAGGGTTGAGCAAGTAAAATCTTGGGGGAGGTGTGACGCATGTCGAGTATGAGCATGCTGTACAGAACGCCCAGTCAGGCCCCACCCTCGCTAGGATCGTCAGGGCAGGAACTTTGGCTGTAGTCTGTGTAGAGTTTCCTAACTCAGTTTATGTGAACCGTTGTACTATAAGTATTATCATTATGTATTTTGTTTTCTTCTAAGTCAACGAGTTCTATTTTATATCATTAGTTATAAGTATTGTGTGTGGGACTTATATACAATGATGAGAGAGAGAGTTATGTAACGACAGCCAGTGAGCGCGCCACGAGGTGTGTAGGCCTAACTCCCTCCTCCCTTCCTCCCTTCCTCCCTTTCAGCGCGTGGGAAGTTCTTTGTCGATCCCAGATTGAGAGAGTATATGACGTCATGATTGCCAGTGGGCGGTCCTTAGTGTTGGCGATATGCTCGCTACAGGGCCGAGTATAAAAAGAGAGGTCCTCGCCACAATTCTTCAGAACTCATCAGGCAAAGCGACCTCTCATATCCCTTGCAACTATCGATATTCTTCCGACTGATGTGAACTTTCTCTACTCTCTGAACAGCCTATTTTCTTCTCTTCTCGTCCCTTTTTAACCAATGACCCCTTTGGTGCAGATTTAGTCAGCCAAAGTATTATCGCTTGAGTTCTCACGAGATAAGTGCCTGTTAGATAGCCTATTTTTGGAAGGGTTAACTAGAATAGGATTGATTGATGTTTGTTGCACTCGTATATGTATTTCCCTGTGTACTATTATTCATGTTCCTGTTTTCTGCTGGTTTAGGTAATGCTAGACTGGGATAGGGTTCCTCGAGTTGTGATTTCCTATGAGTGCTAGGTTGGTTGAACCAGCACAATTGCAACGGAGACGTGGGAAGCCTAGGGGGTCTTTTTGATTGTGTACCGTGGGAGTTTAGCACTGTGTTGCGAGTGAGGGCTTTTGCCTGTGCCACCCAACACTGTGCTATCTCATTTGCTTGACTTTGAGAGGATCGCCAGGAGAGAACCAGATACTAGTGATCTGGATCTCTCAAGAGAGCATCCCGTCAATTACCGTAATTTGGCCGCACAGTCTTAAGGACCTCGCTAGGCTACGAGCCGCTTGCTCAGCCATTGTCTCTTAACCTTAGATATCCCAGCTAGACTTTGCTCGACCAGCAGATACAGTATAGTATTGAAGCGTCTCCTTATGTATATTATTGTTTAAGCACTATTGATTTCATGCGTGGCACGCTTAGCTACTTCAGAGATTAGTGGCCCACGAGCACAATCTTAGTAGGCTATTGCCAGTGCATTGTCGGAGTACTTCTTCTTAATGTTTGCCATATCCTATTGCTTATTCTTATAATTCTTCTTATGTCAATTTAAAGCCTTTAATTACCAGTGAGTTATTCATTAAATTGCTGTTCAAAATCCGATACTTACTTCTTATGAGTATTCGAGAAGCATCTAACTTATCAGAAGATTCCTTGCTTGATGCTCGAGGACTATTGTTTAACGTAACGTAATAGTGCCGATCCGAAGTAGAGGGTGGAGGACTTCTTAAGTTCTTAGTTCAAGGGTGGATTACTTCGGCTTCGGCCAACACTATTCTTTAGTGTTGTAGTACTTTCTTCTTTGTTTGATTGTTGACCAGACTAGATAACTCCCGTCTTGTTATTAGTCTGTTGTGTGAAACGCTAGTACCGAGTTCTTGTATACCCCGTTATAGCAGATAGAACTCTGGAGGGTAGTGGCGTTTTTTGTTCGGCTGGCAGTACTCTGGGGTTGGGATCGTGTGTTTTCCGTTGTGGCAGCGAGCCATACTCGAGTCCTGTGTAAGAGCCCTAGTGTACCCGAGTGCCCGGTCGTAACACATGGCATGTGGTATTATCCTCCAGTCAGCTTCTTCTACATCTAAGTTCAGTTCCGAAAACTCCGATGGTCCTCTTGTCTTTGAACAACAGGGAGCAACAATGGTGTTCGGTCCACAGAAGTTACTCACAATGATGTCTATCTTAGGGTTACTCCAGTTTCGCATGAGGACATCTTCGTGAATTAGGCATTCTAACTTCGTTTTGTTGACATTGGATGGCCAAAACCTGTCCATTTCTCGAGGGATAGGGGTATTCCTTAATATTTCATGTAGTTCTTTGGGTAATGTCTTCTCTCGTCGTTGCCACTCCGAATACTTCACTGATTTTTCAATGTATGAATCAAATACCAAATCAATTTTGAGGCATCCTTTGCTGTTGAAGAAATATGATCTAAAAAGGCATTGGAGAATTCACCAAAATTCTTGCAACTTTTTCTTTGAATCCTTCAAATAATTGCCATGACATCAACTATATAACAAGTTCTTGCTGAGTTATTAGTTGTCGGTATTGTGCAGTCCTGATCATTGAGATGAGTTTCAAGTTCATGGATAATTTGACTCTTCATTGTCTTAGCCATGTGTCCTTCACTATCAAAGAGAGGGGATTCAGAACACACATCATACTGCAAGAGTTCATCCTTTGTCAGCCCTCGCACCTTTACAGTCTCTAGGGACCGACTCCTAAGAGCATATTCTTGTTTGTTTAGTTTTACTTTCCTTTGTGTTGGAGGGATTCTTTACAAATTGAAGCAAAGGTTTTGAACTTGGTTCGATGGATTGTGTCTAACAATCGAGTGGTCTTTTCAATGTATCTTTCTGCACGCAGTTTCTCATATTTGTCCTTACCAATTCTCTTGACATGCAGCAACTGTTCTCTGATATACTCTGACATGACCTCCTTTGTTAGAATATTGTGCAATCTTTTCTCCTTCGGTGGAATGATGAAGGGATTTTCATCTTCTCAATCACATCTACTTTGGCTTAGATGTTGGCCTCCTCTAATTCAGTTGCTACTTTGCTGAATGTTCTGTTCACTTGCAATTCATATGAAGAACCAGCCAGACCAGCTAGTTATCGGTGGAGGTTTGTTGTGGCTATCATTTCATGGTATGTTAGTTCCCACTTCGTGACAAACTTCTTCTTTCAGGAACTTCCAATAATTCCTGATATGCTTTTCTGGGATCTGTTGATGGTCTGTTTCAAAGCCAAGTCTGCTCCTACTGCTTTGAAACATCCTTTAGTATGTTTAACAACAAATCTGCCATCCATGAATGCTGAATGTATTTTTGTTGCCGTCTCTTGCAGCTTCTTCATGTCCCCTAAATAGAGAGAGAACTATCTCAAATAATTAGTGGAATCAAAAGCGGCAAACAGGGGCAGCAAATCTTGTATGGCCTGTACTTGGAGGCTCCAATTTCCCTCTCGATCACTTCGAATGAGGTTTTCAATTTTAGTCACTAAATGTATAAAGGTGTACCAATATTGGAATGTCTCACTTTCCATACTACTCTTCGAGATAAACTGTTCAAACTCGTCCTTAAGTCAAGACTGGATGTAGCCCTGGCACTTGTGAAGAAGGGGCACACATTCGGGAGACATGGCTGCTACTTTTTCCTTCATTTGCTTAACCCTTGTCTATCGGGGCCCGACTTAAGTCCGTATCTAAAAAGGTGGACAATGTGGCGGGGCCCGACTTAAGTCTGTGTGCAATTTTGGCGCAATATTGGCTCTGAGAGAGAGCGAGCGGTGGGAGGAGCATAGGTTACCTCATGACCGCTCGCCACGACCGTCGTGGGCCCGCTGACATTTACTCCACTCTACTCCACCCTCTCTCACTCGCTACACACGTAATGATGTAACAAAATGACCGTATTTAGCGATTTTGCCCTTCGGTTGCACGATCGTTGCAAGACAGCAATTGTTCCGAGGAACTTGCTTCAATTGTGCCGCCTCTCCACATCTTTCCCCGTAGAACTAGGGCAGCTGAGAGCGCCCATGAATTTACACTTTCTCCTCCACAATGCAGAACTTCTGCTTATCAAAATTAATTTATCCCTAGAACTACTACTCTTTGGAATTCACTTCCCTCGAGTTGCTTTCCACAAACTTACAATCTACAACAGTTTAAATCTAGTTGTTACAAACATTTTATGAATGGAGGATGCCTTTAGGCACATGGACCTTTTTTGTTTTATCTGTGTTTTTCCTTCCTCCGTTCATTGTCTCTTAAAAAAAAAAAAAAAAAAAAAAAGACAACCAGTGATCGTAGAAGGATGGTTCGGGTGTCATTGGAAAGCTCAATTTACGCCCTTTCAGAGATACATACTTGTATTATGCTCTGGCTCTTGTTTATGCATTAAAAAGAGCACGGAAACAACCCCATTTATGGTAAAAAAAAAAACGCTGGGCGGCACGGTCAAATATACCGCCTAGGCCGCTCGTTGAGTGTTAAGAGTATCCAGTAGTTCCTTGTATTTATTGGTGCGGTTGTATTCATTGAAGAAAGCTGCCCACACTAGCCTTGCAAGTGCTTCTTTTAACAACTGCATTCATTCAAAGAGCTCACCTAGTTCTTACCATTTAAGACTGACTCTACAACATTCACTCCAAAAATACCACTCTCTATTAATACACTTTCTGCACCACTGCCTTTGATGTACTTGCCAATGCAGCCCAAGGCAACTCTAGCCATATGAAAAGAACCAAGGCATAGCACAATATTCTCAAACTTCTTTGGGCGAATAATATTAGATGTATCTCACGATCAATATGGTATACACCTTCATCACAGGTCACAGGAAGCTTTGTTTGATCAAGTAACTCAAGAACATTTAGAAAATTCTTCATGGCTGTGTACACAGAAGCATAGTCTATCACTGGATAATAAAGGACAGGAAGAAACCCTACACGTTTCACAGGTATTCAAAGGATTGTTCATTGGGGGTATTTCATAAGAATTTTGAGGATATTGTCGGTAATTTTCTTGAGATGCATGAATATTTCACATAACTTCATAATTATGTTGTGACCTTTTCACACCCAATGATCTTAATATTAAATAAATCTAATTTATTTGTATATCAATTAAAAGGGCTTTTCAGGACCAAAATTATGAGTGGTTAATGGATGCAAAGTAATGATTATAATTATTAATGTTACCCTTATTATGAACAATTTGAGCATCAGAAAACGCTTGAAGCTAAAAGTAGAGATTTTTTTCATTTAGTACTACCTGTCAACTATATCAAAAAAGTATATTTTATTCACAGCAATGTGTTATTTGATATACTTCCTGAAGGATTAGACCCTCAAAAAGGTTAACTTGTTGATCTGTAGTGTGCTGTTGGTCATTTTCTATGTATAGGTGATTTTCGTATTTGACCCCCATTTTATTTTACCTTTTGACCTCTGGTGACCTTAATATTAATTCAATCTGTATCATTCATATATCATATGAAATAACATTCAAATACCAATGTGTTAATGGTTAGCTCGTCTCTATAGGTTGATTAGCTGAAAAGTTATGGTAATTTTGTTTGCCTTTACCCCTAAAATATTGCCTTAATTTTTCTATCGGAACCCTAAATCTAGACATCAATATCTCACTTATTGCCGGGTTACAGAAGTGGTACCCATGGTTTTCTGATGAGGTAAGTGGTCTACTTCAAAACTGCGGTGGGTAACTTAGGGCACATTTTTCGCACACGGGAATTCCCCTAGCTGATAGACTACCCTGCCGTACCCTCTCTTGCACTGTATCTTTCACGTTCCCAAATGTATACACCACACTACCTAAATGCTTAACTTAGCTGGCATTGAACCTTAATTCACACTCTGTGGCTGCATCTCCCTCGAAGATAATTTCCCTATTATTTACCACATTTACCTTAATTTTTTTTTTTTTTGTAAAAAGAAACGAAGCACATTTACCAAACTCTGCTACTCCAACTCAGCATCACTCATTATAAATTAGTCATTAACAAACAGGAGCTCAGTCAACTTAGACTCACTACCTGATATTATTATAGGAGTTGCTACTGGACTGCGGTCATATGATTTTTGTTGCTTAATCACCAAAGTATATATGCTGTATAGTTTTTACATATTATTTAGAATATTTAGGAATCTAATAAGAGCTAATAGCAACTTAGTTTGGGTGCATATCATCTGTATTTTATATATTCTGAAAAAATACATACTAGGTTAGTATGCACTGTACTTATATATATATATATATATATATATATATATATATTGGTAAAGCCAGGTAATAAATGTTCTTTAATACATACGAGGTTGAATGAAATGGCAATTTCTGCGTTGGAAATTTTATTATTCAAAGTTTCCAGGTCTCTGATGAGTTTTCGCTGGGTGGCAGGAAGTAGATGAAGGAGATGAGCAAAATTCATGGTGGTACAGGGTTACATTACAGTACATGAAGATACAGGATATACGACGCGTTTCACTGGACAACCAGCATTATCAAGTAAGGAAGGAATGATATAAAAGGTAAACAGGAAGGGTATATATAGAGGGTGGAGGATCAGAGGAGGCGGAAAACAGGGGGCAAAAGTCTGCTATTGGTGGAAGGGTAAACTAGGAGAGAGAAAATGGGTAACCGCTTCACGCATGCGCACTGGATGCGGGATGGTGGTCGGTAGGTGGGGTCGAAGCTGATTGGCTGCATGTCGAGGGGCGTGGCCTAAGTTGTGTGGCGCCTGCAGAAGACGAAGCTGAAGGAGGTAGCGCGGGGGGCTGCGTCAAGGGCACCGGGGGTCGAGGAGGGGTGTTAGGTCCTGTAGGGTAGTGCCTTTTGGCAGAAGGAAGGATCTGAAGGTCCAGAGTTTGGTTGTTGATGTTGGGATGTAAGGCTTGGATATATAAAGCTTCGAGTATAGGTAATCTCCTTGGGTCACTTTCTTTATCTAGTATGGTGGTGTGTTTCTCTAACTCGTTGCGTGTGAGGTGAGGGTGGTTAGGGGTGAGATAGTGGTCTTTGATGGCTCCAGCCTGAAGGTGAAGAGTTAACCGACGTGAAAGACGAGTCTGCGTCATACCAATATAGGAATGAGGTCCACAGTCCTCATAATTACAGGTATGTTGGTAAATGACGTGATCGTCGGTCATCGGGCTCTTTATCTTGGTGGAGGCTGGTTTGTTGCGGAGAACGAGGTTGGAGGTCTTGGGGGATTTGTAATAAATTATTAATTTGATTTTGTTTTCCGGGTTGGTTGGGTGGACATGCTTGGAGATTATTTCTTTTAAGACGGCCTCGTCATTTTTGTGTTCAGAGGACATGTAATTGCGGTAGAAGATCTTAATTTCATTGGGGGGGTCAATGTTGGGAGGGCTTTGGGTGTACCATTTTTCAAGATGGTGGTTGATGGTGCTGGAGATGTTGGAGTTGGAGTATCCGTTATTTACTAAAACTTGGGATAGTCTTTCTAGTTCCTGGTGAGTGTCAGCCCAGGTAGAGCAGTGCGTGAGGGCTCTCCTAACATAGGCGGAGATGGAGGATAGAAGATAACGGCGCGGGCATTCACTATCGCCGTTGAGGCATTGTCCTGTGTTAGTTGGTTTAATGTAGACGGTGGTTTTGAACCCATGGTCGTTCAGAGCTACGAGGATGTCGAGGAAGGGGAGTTGTCCATTGTTAGATTTTTCAAAGGTGAAGTTAAATCCGGAGTAGGTCATGAAGCGACGCTGGAGTTCCTGTAGTTCATGGAGGTCCTTGGAGCAGACTTTTGCCCCCTGTTTTCCACCTCCTCTGATCCTCCACCCTCTATAATTTATATACTCTTCCTGTTTACCTTTTATATCATTCCTTCCTTACTTGATAATGCTGGTTGTCCAGTGAAACGCGTCGTATATCCTGTATCTTCATGTACTGTAATGTAACCCTGTACCACCATGAATTTTGCTCATCTCCTTCATCTACTTCCTGCCACCCAGCGAAAACTCATCAGAGACCTGGAAACTTTGAATTATAAAATTTCCAACGCAGAAATTGCCATTTCATTCAACCTCGTATGTATTAAAGAAAATATATATATATATTGGAAGAATGGGTGGTATGGAAACATAGGGTAAGGGCTAGGATTTTATTTTGATAACGTTTCGGCGTCACAGAGCCTTCGTCAGAACTGTGAAGCCGAAACGTTATCAAAATAAAATCATAGCCCTTACCCTATGTTTCCATACCACCTATTCTTCCAACATTGTCACAATGGATAACACATAATTATATGTATATATATATATATATATATATATATATATATATATATATATATATTGTTATGACCTGACTGGGCCTCGACCAGTGGCGGCTTAAGCCACAGGTACTATCAACCAGATTGCACAGAGAGCTGCGGCTTACGTGTGAATCTGCTTGACCTTGGTTCGATCCCAGCCAAGGCAGACATTTAGTAGGTGCGGTAGTATGTCCTAGTGTGTTTCACATGCTCGCACCCAGTCGGGGGATACCTTGACGATGTATACAGACTAATAACACACACCACAAAGCCATTCCAACAGCTTCCTCTCTCTACAACTCCGCTTCTCCCCGCTCTACACTCTTTAGAAAATAGGAAAAGTAAACTATGAGGTGCCGTTGTAAATGCTTATCCCTCAATTCCTTCACCTGACCTAACTAACACTTCCAGACCCCAGCAGGATCAGAATAGACACACACTGTGTCAGTGAGCAGTCTACGGGTTAATTTATAGAACTCCAAATGGTTCCTAGGGGGAACTTAGCTAGATCACCAATTAATGAAGTAATCAATGATCAGGTGAAATCATACTAACATATTGAAATCTAGGTACAATCTTTATTTAACTTTGAATTAATTCATTTTCACTATATAGACTATGTAAAAAAAAAATCACCAGATCCTAGAACTGTTGTTAACTCAATTAACACATCATCATCAGTGAAAAACCATAATACAACACAAGATAAACAAAATCATTTAAGACTGCTGAATCAAAGTTAAATACTATGAACACATTTATATCGAAGTGAACAAAAATCTAATTTGGACATGGCTTACTAAGGTGCCATAAAGGACCACTACCGGGCACCATACCACCAGGCCCTAACTTGTCCAAATTTAGACTATCACACGACCATACTGGACAAGGAGAACGATCCCGGACGACTTAACATCCTCGAAGCACTCTACATCCTAGCCCTACACCCTAACATCAGTAATCAAACACAGGACCTCCAGGTGTTATCCTCAGAAAGAAGAAATACCCCTGCAGCCCCGACGGGCACCAGCCACCAGCCTCACCCCATGTCCTCCGCACTCGCACACTTGGCCAACGCCACCTCCACCACCCTAGCCAGTCATCGACGAGATCCAGCCAGCGACGTACGAGGAGACAACCCACCACCAATGACAGCCACCCAAGCTCGCTGTAGCTCCTCCCACCACCCCACCTGTGACCTTCAGAAATTGCATATATACCACTACCCCAGCCCTCTTTAACCATTATCCCTCAAGATGCTAGCTGCGACTTGCAAAACGTTGGACAACAATCAGAACCTTGTTACCCTTCTCCACCAACTAACTGAACCACAACAAAACCTTGTTAGAAATATTGAAAAGAATGCTGAGATTGCCACTTATTTTATCCTCGTATGCCTTAAAGATTATCTATTACCTGGCTACACAAACATATACCGGTATATATATAAATATATATATATATATATATATATATATATATATATATATATATATATATATAAAATATATATATATATAAAATATATATATATATATATATATATATATATATATATACATATATATATATATATATATATATATATATATATATAATGAATGGTAACGTTCACTGCATCGTTACTATCTGCATGCCAATTGTTTAATATAAAATCCTATTATCTACTCTATAAGCAGCACTAATAACATAAAATAAAACAAATTTAACATACAATGAAATGGGATTTGTTTTTGTCATTAGCAACTGTTCTGGGCTCACGAAAGTCCAAAACAGTATTGTTAATAAATATGATTTAGATAATAATAAATGTGATGCACCGATAACTGGTTGGCAAATTGATACAATGATTATCGATTTTTACTGTCCATCATAAATTATATATTTATCAAATCCAAAGAGTCCCCATAATGTTGTCAACAATGCTGATGAAAACTTTGCGGGGAAAAAAAAACGGTAATGCGACTTTGCCTTTGATCCAGCGTGAATATATTACTATGTTAATCTGGGCCCCAATGGCACTCCATAAACTGTTCCGCCTCCCTCTGCCAGGCCCGGGGAATTCTGGATTACTGTTAATGTTAGTGATGTGTCTGGATTTGGGTTGAGAGAGAGAGTTGTGAATATAACATTGAAATTCAATTAAGTAAAGAGAACACACAAACAGGTTAAATTGCACATGCGATTGGCTTGGCAGAAATCTAGACACATATTAATGTTGTCAGTGGCACGAATATTAACACTGCTCCCCTCGAAACAAATGTTCAAAACGTTTCCCAACTAAAAATACAGAGGCCAAGGAAATCAATGATTTTTGTTTGGTGCCTGTAAAGTATTCCTGTTACGAAGTTTGTCTGTGCATGTATGTTTTACGATAATACACTCATATGTAATAGTCTCTAGCCCACTCATACATATTCGTTGACTTCACCTGTTTCTATGTATTAAAGTGTATATATATATTTTGTTTTCTATGTTAATGAGGGAGACAAAAGGCATAACTGCCTGCAGCGAGTGCCTCCCCCAGATTTCAAAGAGTGACAAGGCCGAAATCAAGGGACGTTCGAGCTAAAATGCCTGGACACACAGAGTTTGAAGCAATTTAAGTCATAGGAAGAGGGAAAGACTGATTCTGGGAGAGAGTTCCAGACCTCAGCAGTTGAATAGAAGAAAGTCTGAGAATAGCGTTTCACTCTTGGGTTGGACAGTTGCATAGAGTATGGGTGGGATTGTGTTGCAAGGCGGGTACTACGTACCCTACGTAGAGGAGGTGGTATACACTGGGAAAGCTCCGAGGAACACTGATCATTGTAGTAGCGATATATATATATATATATATATATATATATATATATATATATATATATATATATATACACACACTTCAATACATAGAAACATATACATTTTGGAAGGCAGTTTCCATCAAAAAATCAATCCAAATCGATATAATTGCATAGAGAAGCATGATAGGGGTCCAGGAATTATTAAGAGTGGGTTATAGCATCCAAGGGTACAATCATTGATGCACTTGTTGTTGTTTTTTATTACACAAGTATACATATGCTTTTCCAGTAAGTAAGTATACTGTAGCTGTACTCACTGATACATACTTGTATCATGTATGCGTAAAATAGTTATATAATATTTAATTAGTGGATTGTAAATTTCATCCAGTCATTAGCCTTTATGGTTCTATTTACATATTGTGAAATATTGCAGGTCAACGATTATCTTAGATACTGTAGACACTAGTATATGTAGTAGTGTGTACAATTTTATCTTTGTTATCTGTAACACGTACAATGTTTTATTGTTGGCATTATAAGCAGATTTTCGCCACAACAAATGTACCGTACTGCACCTATTATGTGCTTATAATTTGTTTTAAGAATTTTGTTTTACCATACTATTGTATGTGTGTTGTACCATACTATTGTATGTGTGTTGTACCATACTATTGTATGTGTGTTGTAGTAATTCATACTATCTGGGTAGTGAAGTGGTCAGGTAGTTGGATGTCTAGCGTCCTGGCGTCCACCACATTCAGTTGGCCAACATGGCATCATATTTATCATGAACAAACGTTAACAAGTTAATGGTTAATATTCACTTAACATGCTCGAAATATATGTAAAATTGCCTTGACGCATTAATGTTTATAAACCCAAAGTACAACAACCAAACTGCTTTGTATTTACAAGTTCCTGCATCATTGCGTAAGAGTCCTCAATTGTTAACCAATAGGCTCTCTATATGCATTTGTTTCAATAGGAGTGAATCCCAATTGGATGTTAGTAAGCCATTGACATGTAATAGTTAACATAATCAATATAACTAGCAACAAGCAGTGTTTCAAAAACGTTTCTCAGAATGTCTACACTTATAATTATCAACATTTGGTAGGCGTTACGACATTACACATTTCGCTCATTTGCATAAATAGCTTGTTCGTTGTCTTGGGAGACTTAATTGCATTACCAATATAATTCAACAAGTGCCTGAGTAAATTTGCCTGCACAAGTATAGACAAATGCATCAGCAACATGTATTCAAAATTTGATGATGAAAATGTTGTTATACTGTATATACATACTATTTATTTACCATTAGCTAACGTATTTATGGCCGTCACTAGCTTGGAAAATATAATCACACGTTTATATATATTTTTCTATAGCTAGCATTCATTTGCATCAAGGAGTCGGGGTATTATTCTATCCAGTATTTGTTTGTGGGTCTCCGTGCATGCATTTATATTTTTCTATATTTTGTTATCAATTTTCTATATACAGTATGTGTAATTGTACATGCACCAATATGCGTCTATGTTTGGTTGTACAGGAGCTTGATTGACGATACACTTGTAATGTTATTTATAATAATAATAATTATTATTATTATTATTATTATAATAATAATAATAATCATGTCACGAAGTTGTTCGCCGCCTCACCCTAGCATATGGAGTTTTGAATGTTCTCAATAAGAGTACATGGCGATGTTGACACCTGTTCAGATGGACTAAGTTGCGGATATTTAAAACACTGGGGGTCCGTTGTGTCACATGGTTGTCGGACATGGGCAACCAACAGTGATTTAACATCAGCATCTTTGTTACCAAGTGTATACACAGGATCATTATAGTACTGATGGATGGTATGACAACAAACTCTCTCAAAGTCATTATATACATATTGCACAGTACGGGAACGGGCATCATTATAATTTTACAACAAAATTAATGATGGCAACTTTCATACAGCATTGTACCGGGGATTTTTTGGCATAAGATTAGAAGATAATTGGTATTAATATTCCATACCTCACACAATAGTTTTAGATAATATATGATTTTTATGATGGCAGAAATGGCGATTATCTTTCAAGGAGAAACACTCAGCTTTTCATAATGAATTTAATTTATGTTCATAAATATACACAGTATGGACTCTGTATTGTAACTGGAGGGGTACTTTGGAGAGCGTCTACGTCCGCCTACACTGAACTAACTGTAGAGTGTAGACTTTTGAAGTAGTCCTAATTGTCCTAATTAAAGATCCTAATATTTAATGCAACGCAGTAAATTTGACTGCATCATAAATTATTCAAAAATATGTATATTTAACTAAATCCTGCCAACAGTGGGAGAAACTAAGCTTCCAATGAGGGAGATTGTAGGCACCAATCGAGCAGGGCTAGACCCAGGAGAGGTTATAGTCATTTGAAGAGTCGCTGGAACTCCTGTTTCATTTGCTTTACTGATTTCCTTTGTGCTTCACTTATAATCCAGCCTGCTCTCACAAACACCTCCTCCTCCTATCCACTTCACTGCACTAAACATACACACCACACTTCATTCTTTCATATCAAAATTACAAAAACAAACAAAAATAACATGATGAACATACGCCAAGCCCCGGAATCTCCAGGGGGGGGGGGACGTTAATGACCCCACGCCCGCATGACTTTCCCCTGACGACCCCTGTGGGGGATAATATGTTTAACAGTTATCTCATACCACACCAATCAAAATATAAACTTAATACAAATAAATACAAATAAAGTCTGAGATAGCCTACCTTGTGGCAAGAACTATAGGAGCAGATGAGGGTTGTTTTTTTTTTTTTTTCTATGTGATTGAGGGAGGCAAAAGGCATAACTGCCTATAGCGAGTGCCTCCCCCATAGTTGAAAGAGTGACAGGGCCAAAATCAAGGGACGTTCGAGCCAAAATGCCTGGACACACGGAGTTTGAAGCAATTTAAGTCATAGGAAGAGGGAAAGACTGATTCTGGGAGAGAGTTCCAGAGCTCAGATGTTGAATAGAAGAAAGTTTGAGAGTAACGTTTCACTCTTGGGTTGGAGAGTTGCACAGAGTAGGGGTGGGATTGAGTTGCAAGACGGGTACCACGTGCCCTACGTAAAGGAGGTGGTATGCACTGGGATAGCTCTGAGGAACACTGATTATTATAGTAGCGATAGAATAGCGAGAGAGATGCAACATTGCGGCGGAGAGAGAGAGATTGCAGAGAGTTGGTGAGTGGACGGGAGTTAATGATACGAAAGGCCTTCCTTTCAACTTTGTCTAGGAGAGCGGTGTGAGAGGAACCTCCCCACACATGTGAACAATACTCAATACAAGGGCGCACTATGCCCCTGTACAGAGCAAGAAGCTGTGCAGGGGAAAAGAACCCCCTAAGGCGGTTGAGCACACCCAGCTTCTGGGAGGCTGCCTTAGCAAGACTGGAAATATGGTCCTTCCAAATGAGAGCAGAAGAAAAAGAGACACCAAGAATATTGAGAGAAGATGAAGGGTTGATTTTTGTATTGTTGAAGAATAAGGGATAGTCCGCTGGGAGATCCTGACGGGTAGATAGATGGAGAAATTGGGTTTTGGAAGCATTAAAGTTAACAAGGTTTTCTCTGCCCCAATTGGAAATAGTATTTAGATCAGAATTTAAGAGTTCTATGGCTTCATTACGTTTGTCGTTGAGGGATTGCTGGCTGGGGCGTTCTGAAAAACTAATGGAGTAGTGTAAGGTTGAGTCGTCTGCGTATGAATGGATGGGAATTAAGGTACAGTTAAGGAGATCATTTATAAAAATTAGAAAGAGAATAGGAGATAGGACAGAGCCCTGAGGAACACCGGAGTTTATAGGGTGAGGAAGTGAACAATGGCCGTCCACAACCGCAGCTATGGAACGGCCGGAAAGGAAATTGGAGACAAAGGCACAGATGGAGGGATAGAAACCGAAGGAGGGTAGTTTAGAAATTAAAGATTTATGCCAGACTCTATCGAAGGCTTTCGATATGTCTAGTGCAATAGAAAAAGTCTCACCGAAGTCCCGAAAGGAGGATGACCAAGAGTTAGTAAGATATGAAAGAAGATCACCAGTAGAGCGACCCTTAAGGAAGCCATACTGGCGATCTGAGAGCAGATTATGAGAAGAGAAATGCTTAAGAAATTTGGAAGCAAGAATAGTTTCAAAAACTTTAGAAAGACAAGAGATAAGAGCAATTGGACGATAGTTGGAGGGTTGAGAGCGGTCACCCTTCTTTGGGACAGGTTGAATGTGAGCAAACTTCCAGCATGAAGGGAAGACGTTAGAGGATAGACAGAGACGAAAGAGTTTGCCTAGGCAGGGAGTCAGCACGGAAGCACAGTTTTTGAGAACAACAGGAGGAACACCGTCCGGACCGTACGCCTTATTAGTGTTAAGCCCAGAGAGGGTAGAAAGTATATCTTTAGAAGAGATTAGGATATTAGGCATAAGTAAGAGAGAGGAGGGCGGAGAGGGAGGAATAGCACCGGAATCATCCAAGGTGGAGTTTCTAGCAAAAGTTTGAGCGAAGAGTTTAGCTTTGTCAGAGGAAGAAGTGATGGTTGTGCCATCAGAGTGGGAAAGGGGAGGGAAAGACGAGGAAGAGAAATTGTTGGAGAGGTTTTTGGCTAGATGCCAGAAAGCTTGGGAAGAGCTAGAGTTGGATAGTTCAGTGCATTTATTATTGATGAAAGATGTTTAGTAGCCTAGTCTTACCCACGATAGCCTATCTCTCAGGATACTCTAACTAAACATTGTATAAATGGCCATGTACAGTATATTAATGACTTAGCTATAACTAGGGTCCTGGTGTTGTTCAGAGGATTCCGGCTTCGGTAGCTAAGGGTTAAAGGGTCAGGACTCCGGGCCGGGTGCGGGGAGTGTGGTGGAAGAGGTCACGGGACACGTCCTGTCTGGCTAAAGGTTCAATGGCGTCTGTCCGGAATTTCATTTTCCGACTCTTAAATAAATTATATACTAATTCGTTACCAAGGATTCATTCCCTCTTCACTTTATCATATAAATGAAAAATAAGAATTTAATTATATAAATACTAATATAAATATCGTTTCACAACGATTTAGTAAACATAATATTTAGAGGTTGAGATTACCACTACAAATTGTGGATATGTTCTGCAATCGCGGGAGTTTCAAAACTGATCCCTAATACAGTACCTCTAAGTTTTATCATACAAGGTTTTATAACTAAATTAACTTGGCCAAGGTATTCTTATAGTTCTAAATTACTTAATATTAATTATCCTTTACAATAGTTACAATCACCAAGTTCTGGCAGGAAATGGTTCACTCTAATGAGGTTACCCTATTGGAAGGCTATTGCCAACACTCCCAAGATACCCTGTAGTCAATTTATTTCTCACAGATTGGGGCCCGGCGAAGTATGATGTGTTGCATCATGTTATATTTTCTGCGGCCAATTTCTTTGAGATCCAGCAGCAGCTGCTCGTTGTGGTCTAGGTCCCCCTATTACTATGGGTTGTTGTTCCTCCTCCGGTAGGATGGTGAGTTCCATAGGAATGAGCCGATCAACCGTTTCGGAGAGTTGTCTGTCCTCGAGATAAAACTTTAACTTTTCTGATGACTCCTTCGAGATCATGATAGACTTCTAGGATCTTTGCCAAGGGCCACTTGGAGTGAGGTTGGTAAGTTTGCGACGGTTACTAGCAGAATTCGCACCATAATACCTCTCCCGTAGGCTTAAGATATATTCTGATGCCCTCTGCTTGTTCCAGGCATCCAGGATCTTGCAGAGTTTATGGTTGCTTCGTCGTAAGTGTGTGTCTGCTTCATTAATGGTGGGATGTACTAATTCCTGTCTCATCCAAACGGGGTACTGGGTCTAGTCGTCTACCATATAACAAATGAGCCGGAGTTAAGGCTTCAATTTCCAAATTGGAGTCGTCTTGATATGTTAGTGGCCTATTGTTGACTCTTGACTCTTGATTCTATCTCTGTGACAACAGTTCTTAACTCATCCAAGGTGACTCTTGACTTGTGAAGAACCCTTTTCAGGCACGATTTCACGATGCCTATCATTCTTTCGGTAAATCCATTTTGCCAAGGGGCTCTGGGAGTTGTGATTGACCAATAACAATTTCTAGTATCTAGCATTTGCTGTACTGCGTTGCTCTTCAATAATTCAGAAACTAGCGGGGATGCACCCACAAAGTTTGTCCCATTGTCACTAATCAAACGTCTGGGACTACTTCGCCGAGCGGAAAATCTTCTGAACAAATTTATAAAAGTTTCCGAGCTCATGTCCTCCGCTATCTCCAAATGTTTCGCCCGAATGCTGGTACAGTTGAATAGACATATGTATACCTTCTTGGGCGGTCCATCATCTCCTGTGAGAGTGATGGCACCAGTATAATCTATACCTGTTACCTCAAACAGTTTCCTTTGGTGAATGCGGTTTGGTGGAAGAGCTGGTGGTCCAGGGTAAGGAATAGCTATAGCTGTATACCTCTTGCAAATAATGCAATTCTTGATACAGCGTTTAACAGCTTGTCGTCCATGGGGTATCCAATAATTTTGCCGCATATAGGCTAGAGTGTCTGCCACCCCACCGTGTTTAGTGGTTTCATGCGCTTTTAAAACCATCAATTTGGTGTGGTCGCAATCCTTGGGCAATAGGATCGGATGCCGAGTTTTGAGGGGTAGATCAGCTTTACCAAGATGACCTCGACAACATATTAATTCTTGATTGTCTAGGTACAGCTCAAGATCCTTCATTCTTTTGGTTGGCTTGGGATTGGGTTTACGTAGCTGTGTCAATTCCAGTAACACATTCCTCAGTAGAATGTCTTGAGCTAAGGCAAACAAGACACTTACCTAGTTCGATGAGTCGTGGAAGTCTAGCCTTAAGATCTGGGTAAGTCCTACAATACACTGTGGAATGTTGTTCTGAACATAACATGCACACCTTCCGGGTTTCTTGTTTCACCACGGGTGTGGGCTTAATATCTCTGGTTACTTCTTGGGTCACTGGAGAATTGAGGCGTGAATATTTTCTCTCCCAAACACCATTTGTTTTTGATACTGCTCTAGTTTGATTATTCTGTTGGACGGAGGTCACATACTGTAGGTACCAACCTCTTCCTTCTTGAACGGTTTTGTTTTTCCTTAGTCCCTGATGTAGACACTTTTGTATATTTAACCTTGTCTCCTTCCTTGATACCGGTATCCTTCCTAGAAACCTGCATGTGTTTGCACAGTCTCTTAAGACCTCTTCTATCTCTTGATACGTGAAGTAGTTCTTCTTATACCTGTGGTACAATTCATCACAAGTTTTCTGAGAGAGCTTTTGTTGTACAATGTGGTTCAGGAGCCAAGAAGCTGAGTCAAGATCTTTCTGGGTACTAAGTGATTTTAAAACACAATTCAAGCTGATCCGGAATGATTGAAGATCCTGGTAAGTATGCTTGGGTCCTGATAAATCCAGCAATTTGTAAATTAGGCGCCGTAGAGTCAATTCCGTATCTTTAAAATTTTCCTTTAGTACTTGTAGAGCTGCTGTATAATTGGCATCTGTTATGGGAAGTTCCTTAATAAGATCCAATGCAAAACCCTTAAGTTGACCCAACAAGTATGAAAGTTTATTTGCTGCAGAAATATCTGACCTGTCATGAATTAAACCCTTAAATTTATCCCAAAAGGTATTCCAATCAGATTGCCCATCAAATTCAGTTAAGGATATAGGTGGCAAATTAAATCTTTGTTGTCCCGAAGCCGTAATACCATTACTGGTACCATTACTCCCTGTCCCGGTAACTGTCTCTGTCGCCAAGGATTCGAACCCGGCTAGTTGATCCAAATAACTTTCACGGGCATCTGCATAGGCTCGTTGTATTTCCTCAAACTTTTCAGATTGCTCGTGTTTGATGTAAAAGTCCTCCAATTTATTGAAAGACTCTTCATAATTACTCCACCGGGTTTTAAAATCTTGGATTTGAGACTTTAACAGCTCCCTTGGACAGGGTTCACGTCTTTTTACCTCCTGGCAATTATTTAATGCTCTAGTTACCCAGCCTAATTTCCCCACCATAGATTTTCTCAAGAGTATATCAGTCATTTTGGAAAATGGGTAATTAATATTAAAACAATTATTAATGTTTATACTGAAGACTAATTTTCAACAATCAAATTTACATTTAGATATAGCCTAATGTATACTTAATTTAGCTGTTAATTTTTAGCATTATATGTGTACCATTATTTGCTACAAATTCAATGAATAATTAGTTGAAAAACATTAAGTCCACAATATCATTTACCTAATACGTGGGAACCCACGCTAGTAGGGGGAGGGAATATGTTTATTATTGAATTAAATTTTATAGATGCTTCGTCCCGAGCATTTAGCTGGTCTACCTGGTCTTTCAGACGCGGGTGACATTAACCCGGCAAGTGCGGAAACACTAATAAGAGTTTTACCGCTGCGCTGCGGAACCCCTTATATAATCCCGTTTATTTAACTCGTACCAAAACCGCGGTCTTACAGCCAGGCGGCTACAAATTGGTGCGAGTGTAGTACGACTTGGCACTTCTCGATACCCCTACCCCACACGCTCAGCCCGCAACACAGGCAAGCGGTACACACGCACGCACGTACACACGCATTGGAGCCTACACCACCCTCACGTTCTCGCCCTGATGACACAACCAGCCCTCCTTCTGGTGGTGTCAGCGGCCGTGGAAGGCAGAGTGTGGCTGCCAAAGACCCTATCTACCATTATTATGGCACGAGTAGGTCCGAGGACGAGGAACCTGCACGTAAAGCACGTAAAATACGTGCAAGCAAGGGCAGTGCACAGAGTCATTGTCTTTCTGGGACACTGCCACCACCACTCAGGCAACTGCTACCACCACTACCACCACCACTGCCACCACTACCACTGACACATGAGGCCGCCCTTGGGCTACAGGACCTGCGGGGGCCACTGGGAAGACAGGGCAAGGCATGGGTAAAAACACTTTTACCTCTGCCACCACCACCACCACCACCAGCCGCCCCTGCCGCCTCTGCCGGCCCTTCTGCCCCTGCCCCTGGCCCTGCCAAAGGGAAGAAAGGGACGAAGGGCAAGGCGACAACGGCGACAGGGACAACAATAATTGCACATACAGCTGGCTGACCTTGGCTTGCCAGCGACTCGCGACTCACAGACACAATTTCCCACCCACCCACCCACCACACCTCTCCCATAACCTCCGTTCCCGCCTGTAAACTCTCTCATAATTCGCATATATGTCGCATATTTGGTCTATATGCGGCATATTCCTTGGTATATGGGTGGCCTAAACATACGTACACATACTTTATATATAGCATGACAGTGCTGAAAATACGATATATACGTGATATTACAACCAACAGACCCTGTACAACTTGGCAACTCTCGATACCACCCCGCCACACGCTAAACCCGCACTCACTCAAGCGGTACACAAGCACTTGTCTCCCGCATAAACTCTCTCAACTCAGTTTCTGCCTCTAAACTCTCTCATAATTCGCTTATATGTCGCATATTTGGTCTATATGCGGCATAGTCCTTGGTATATGGGTGGCCTACATATGTACACATACATACATATTTGTACATATATGTATACAAGCACTTGTCTCCCGCTTAAACTCTCACCTCAGTTCCCGCCTCTAAACTCTCTCATAATTCGCTTATATGTCGCATATTTGGTCTATATGCAGCATATTCCTTGGTATATGGGTGGCCTACATACGTACACATACGTACATATATGTACACATACTCTACATAGCATAAAAGTGCTCAAAATAGGATACATATGTGAGATTACTCCATAACCCTCCGTTTCCTCCCTCTCATCCTACACCCTGGGCGCGCGAATATTCACCCGGGAAATCTTGCCGCGTGATGCCATTCGCTCCACTTTCTTCAACTACGGACTGCCCCCCCAACCCCCCCATTCATTTTTTGTGGGGTCAAATAAATATGGCTCGATGCGCGCGAACATTCCCTACACGTTGATGTACTTTTCATCGATATTTCAAGGGTCGCCCAAATCGTCATACCTCCGCACAGGGGTGCCTGTATACTATAGGGGGTGCGCAGCGGAAAGGTTAAGGACAAAAACATAAAAAATACCTAAATTATCAAATAATAGGGAGAATTTAGGTACCCGAATGAAGCTAAAGCTGTACATTTTTAGTTAATCATATATTTCTTATCCCAGATGTTAGTGGGTACCTGTGGTAGTAGAATTTTCTAAATGGGGGGGGGGAGAACACATATATTATTTATTAAATTTGGTATATGCTCCGTCCCGAGCATTTAGCTGGTCTACCTGGTCTTACAGACGCGAGTGACATTAAGGACGGAGACATAAACTGGCCTAAATAAGCAAAATATGGGGAAAATTTCGGGACTGCAACGAAGCTCAAGCTCCGAGTTTCACAAACGCCAGAGAACGCAATGTTGCAGGCCCTC
>JBAKBP010027847.1:0-29480 GCA_037953745.1 Lithodes maja | reverse complement strand
ATTTCTGCCAAAGTCGAAGCCATTTCTACACTGCCTATTCCCCAGGACCGCAAGGCAGTGATGCGCTTCTTGGGTATGGCTGGGTACTATCGAAGGTTTGTACCCAACTTCGCTGACCTCTCCGCCCCCATAACAGACTTGATTAGTCCCAAGAGAAAATTTGTGTGGACCCCAGAATGCCAAACTTCATTCACAAAGATTCGTTGCCTAATTAGTCAATGCACCTATTCTGAAGTCCCCTCAGTTTTATAAGCCATTCATAATTCAGGTGGATGCTAGTGATGTTGGTGTAGGAGCAGTTTTGTTACAGTACAGTGATGCTGAGATTTTGCATCCAGTTTGCTATGCATCCGGTAAACTCAAACCTTATCAAAAACACTACAGCACTATTGAAAAAGAGTGTTTTGCCTTGCTCTTTGCAGTGGATAAGTTTAATGTGTATCTTAGTGGTTCACATTTTCCCGTGAAAGTGTTTACTGATCACAACCCCCTGAAATTCTTGTATAAAATGAAAAACTCGAATCAGCGGTTAATGAGATGGTGCTTGGCATTGCAACCATATAACCTTGAAATTCACCACATAAAGGGAAAGGACAATATTATCGCGGACATGTTGTCCCGGAACTGAATGAGAACAATTTTAGTTGTTAGAGCTATTTTGCCAGCAATAGTTTGTAAGTTTGTTAATGTGATTTTGGTTTTGGTTTATGGTTTGGTCAAATGGTATTAGGTTTAAAATTATTGTATTAGGGTTTAGATTTGATTCGCTTCTCTTTGTGAGGGAGGTGTTAGGGATTTCTATTTCATTCAAGTGTCACTGGTTGTAATTGAGGTATTGTGCTTGTTATGGTGGGTACGATCTTTAATTATTTATGATTACACATCGTATGCAATGTTATGAGCCCGGTATAATTCATTCGACCTGTAGACAGCTTAGTTTCATATATAAGAAAATATTATTGTCCCTGAGTGTACAAGCACAAGTGAAGTGGTATTGGGAGGCTTCTTGCAGCCTACCCCCCTTTTCTTCACATTCCATTCTCCCACTATCCCCCTTACACTCATAACCCTACTCATTCTCCCCCCCCCCCCCTTCCTCAACTCCCTTTCTCTTCTTCGTTGCCTGACGTACGAATGATATTGATTATAACTAGGTAATAATGTATTTGGCTTTTCTAATCATAAGTATTGTTTACAAGATAATATCATAGAGTTCTTGGTAAAACTAATACTTTAATTCAGCAAGTATATAATGAGTTGAGATTAATGCAGTTGGAGAGGATGGTATCAGAGCCAGGTGAGCGAAGGGTATATAAGCCACTGTCTGCTTGAGGCAGGTAGTGTATTCTACTCCACCATCTTAAGCTGCCCTTCCCTGAGTTTGTTTGTAAAAGAATCACCACGAGTTGAATAAGTATCGCCTAGGATATTTTCTATGTTTATTGATTGCTTTCACTTACTCTCTTGTGGGGTATTTATATAACTATGTATTATATTTCTTAAGAGTGTCTTCATTATTTCACTTCAATGTTTCTCACTTTGATATTTTCACTAGAAGTAACTTTTGTGTATAATTAATCATGTAAATAAATTATAATTGTATTTTACATAATCTTTACATTTTACCTTTATGCTAATATATTATTCTTTTGATTGTTAGGATAAATCTAAGTCAAAGTAACTAAAGATAACTAATTCTGAACGAGTGATGAGAAAGGAATAACTTTGGGTTTTTTAGGCTAAAACAGCCATTTGATATCAACTGATATTTTATGAACTTGCCACATCTTTTCACCTACCAAGGTTTTAGTGACTACAAAGAGAGTTGCTAGTTTTGTGGAAGTTTAACATGCCACTTCTTCTTGACTGAAACTGATAGTCATATTTTCCGCATTTTGTGAGGCTAAATAATAAGTCCTCGTTTTGTGGTTTTTAGTGGAATGTTTCTTTATGATATGGGTTTGAACCCCGCTCGTAACGTAACACCGTGCTCTTTCTCATGCATAAACAAGAGCCAGAGCGTAATACAATTATGTATCCCTGAAACGGCGATAATTGATCTTTCCAATGACACCAGAACTATCCTTCTACGACCATGCGTTCTCTTGCAACGATCGTGCAAGACGAAGGAAAAACCCCTAAAATACGGTAATTTCCTTACATAATTCCCTGTGTAGCGAGGCAGTGAGTGTGGGTGTGTGTGGAGCTGGGCCCAGTGCTGGCGCGGGAGCCGTGCCGAACGGTCAGAGCCGACCTACGCTCCTCCCACCGCTCGTCTCTCTCTCAGAGCCAAATATTGCTCAGAACTGCACACCGCCTGGTCCCCGCCACATAGTCCATGGTTCTCTAGACCGACTTAAGTCCGGTCCTGCTAGACAAGGGTTAATGCCATACATATGTAGTTGGCCTACTGGATCCACGAGAGGAATTTTCAGTGCCATAGCTGAATACATCTTGTGACACTTTCTTGTAGAGTGCTGTGATCCCAAGATTTGCATTATGCTTTGTATCCTTTATGATTGACTTAAGGGGGTAGTACTCGCTTTTCTGGACGTCCTTCTCCCTCATGTTTAGCATATTTGTTTTGAGATTTTAAGACGACCGTTCCATTAGTTTGGCGATTTTGAGACCTTTCGACCCATTTTTTTTCAATATTAAGACCTTTTGTGCCTATTAGGTGTCAATTTGTTCCTAGCGAATGATAGCGAGCCCCTAATTTTAGAAGAAACCGGCTTTTTCTAAGCTTGATGGAGGTCTTGCGAGGAAACTAAAAAATAAATAAAATATATAAATATATAGACGAAAAACCAAGCACTACCCCCGCAAGGGGAGACTTGGTGTTGGGACTGAAATAAATGTATTAGATTACCAATAGGTTCAAGAATATTTCGTAGTGAGGTCTGCCCTATGTGATCTGTGCCCCATAAAATATTCTTTCCTTTCGCTTAAGCATTAGGCTATTCATAAAGCAGTTGGGTACAGTACATGATTAGATTAAATATCCTATAAATCTATCTATCTATTTACTCAGGCTCATTCCCCACTTTTTTTCTTTTTTTTTTTTCTTGGGTTGGCCGACTCGAGACAGAGCCCAAACAAGGATAACATAACACAACAGGAAAACAACAATCACACAAAAACAAAATACAAATTCCCACACATCTACTGTAGGTCACCCAGGGGAAGACCCAGAGACCAGGGTCACCAAGGTCTCTCCAGCACTCCCCCGGCCCCCGACCACCCGGAGAGGTTCCGGTCTCAGCAGGCAGACATGCAGTGAGCCGAAACCACAAGCCCGCCCACCACACTTCCAGGCGCACCCTTCATATTTACCGGCTCCCCGGGCCAGGTGCCTGATGGACTATTATCTAGTCCAACTGGCGCCCGACCCCTTCTCCCAAATGACCATGTTTTCACTCATCTATTCACAAGCATTTTCCACTCATTCCTGTTTATTACCACTTCCAATGCCTGATCTACCCTATAGTCATTCCTCTATCTTTCAAAGCTTGTCCTACACAGTCTCTCCATCTCAATGGGAGTCTTCCTACCCCTCTATTTCCCCTTGTATCTGACTCATATATTCTCTTTGTAAGCCTTTCATCTTCCATTCGTTCAACATGACCATACCAGCTCAGTATTCGATAAATGGATATCAATCGTGGTCATGTGCTGTACTTATAACTGTGTTGATGGTGTAATCATGAGTGTTTAAGATCGGTATGTGGTAACCCAGGTTGGGAGGTGTTTGGTGTTGGGAGTGAAATTAATATATTTTCGATTATATATATATTTATTTATTTTTAGTTTCCTCCCTAGACCTCAGCCAAGCTTTAAATAATCGAAGTGGCTACGGGACACCACCAGTGGTGTCACGCAGCCCAGCCAGTGAGGCTGGGCTACGGGACACCACTGGTGGTGTCCCGTAGCCCAGCCTCACTGGCTGGGCTGCGTGACACTACCAGTGGTGTCTCGCAGCCCAGCCAGACTGGGTAGGCTACGGGACACCACCACGAGTGTTTTCGTATTTATCGCCATATAATTCAACCAATTAGACAGTTGAATCGAAATTCTTTGGATTATTATTTATATTATCATTATAAACGTTGGACTTCATTAAATTATAGTCCTACATGTTGTATATACAGACCTATTCCACACTCAACTCCCTACGCCACACACACTCACACATACCTATTTATACATCTAACTAGGCTTATATATAGCCGTTATATATGTGTGTATATTCTTCGTCTTACATATCCATCTTATAAGAACATATGGGAGTCTGTAGACAGTCGATTGGCCAACACAAGGCAGATCCCTCTCACACCCAACCCATCTCGTTCATACGTTTATCTAATTTTATTTTGAAACTCTATCGTTCTTGATCCCACAATGGCGCTAGGTATCCTATTCCACATGTCTATTGTCTACATATCTGTTACCATTATGGTATAATCAAACAGAAGTAAAGTCATTCGTACTTGCATAACGTGCTATTAGACAGCTTGACGACGTTCACAAGCACAAGTGCGTCAATGTGTGGATAGTTACATGTGTTTGTGTAAATGAATATGGTTGTGAGTGCAATATAAAGTAATGCAAATACAATATATGTGCGTAAAGAAATCTTTGTTTACGAATGTTATATGGATGTTCAAATGCATGTCTACATGAGTATGTATGTGCGTGTGTAATGGCATGTACGTTTGGATCATAATTTGGAAGGAACAAAAATATATATTTGTGAAAGAAATTGCAAAGTACACTGTAAAGTGATCAGCTCAGTAGCAGTAGGCTTTCAAGAATAAACTGAATAGCTCAATGAATTAATTGGGTGTGAGCTGGATCTGCCTTGCGTAGGCCAGTTGGGGGGGGGGGGCGCAATGCAAGCTTGCATGCACGAGTAGGAATGTGCATGTACGAGCATAAAGCCTGTACGTTTGTGAGTGGAAATATGTGTTTGTATAATGGATGTACAAAATTAATAATGAATGTACAATATGTGAGTGTGGGTGTATGTGTGTGTGTGTGTGTGTGAGATAGAGAGAGAATGAGAGAGTCATTCACATGACTTATCTTTGTGAATGTGTGTTTGTGTTTGTGAGTGTGAGTGTGTGTGTGATGTACGTCATCCACGTTGGATCCAACGATGTACAGCGAACCCGGTCGGAAGATTTGCTTTTAAAGTACCAGCAGCTGATCAAGTCGTTTAAGGAGAAGTCATCAAGGATCATCGTCTCAGGAATCGTCCCCCGGCTCGGTGTAGAGAGCCGATTTTACAACATAGCCACCAGCACAAATCGTTGTCTAGCAAACCTCTGCAGGAAGGAGAAAGTGGATTCGTCGACACCTGGGACAATTTCTATTACGATGACTATTTGTTTTTGGACGATGGAGTTCATCTGAACCAGGTGGGAGCAGCACGTTTTGGGCGTCTTCTCAACGATGCGGTGACGGATTTTCGGAGAAGAAATCGACTCAGCACAGGAAAACCAGGAAGGAGGACCGAAGACAGCGAGGACGGCAACCTACAAAGGAATTAAATACTAATCCGTCAAGAACCGCGAATTTGGATAAAGCTCCACCAACACGACCCAAATTCAAAACCGCCAGGGATAACGACCGAGGACCGAGGACAGCCATGAATGTAAATGTAGATCCGACCAGAACCAAAAATTCGATGAAAGAACGTTCTGTGAGTTCTAAAACCGCAACTTTAAAGGTTTTCTATGCAAACGCTCGTAGCATATGCAATAAATTTTTAGATTTAGAGGAACTAGTGTTTACAGAAAATTATGATGTGATTGGCATAACAGAATCTTGGCTCAATACAGAAGATAGAGACTATTTAGCAGAGTATTCACTTCCCGGTTATGTAATGTTTGAGAACAGCCGAATAAATAAAAATGGAGGTGGCGTTTTATTTTATATCAAAGAAAGTCTTAACCCGACCCTCGTGTCAAAACCTCAAATTGTGAACGTCGACACATCTTTTGTGCTAATAAAGAATAATAAAGGTACAAAAATAATACTTGCGTTAATATACAGACCTCCAGCTCAATCAGTGCAAACTGACCGAGAAATTTACGAACAAATTGCAGATGTAAGTAACTCACAAGATACCGTAATTTTTGGCGACTTTAATTTACCTGTGACCAAGTGGGGCGATACTCTTACTTCACACTCCGGACATGACTTGTATACGAACTTGCAAGGGAGTTCGCTTTATCAATTTGTTCGAACGCCGACCCGTGGTAATAACGTTCTTGACATTGTACTTGCAACAAAAGACGAATTGATAGAGAATTTGAATGTTGGTGATGAATTCAGTAACAGCGACCATCGTACGATAACTTTCACTTTAAAGTTTACTAGTAACGAACCAAATAGTAGCATCGAAAAAGTCCCTAATTTCAAGACAGCAAACTTCCGTAAACTTAGAGCTATGTTTAAAGAAACTGACTGGAGCTTTTTAATTAACAATAATGACATAAATACATCTTGGAAGTTATTCAAAACCACTTACCTAAAAGCAGTGCAAGACTGCATACCATCGAAAATACGGCGTCCAGGCCATAATGATAAGCCCAAATGGTGGAGTAAAGATATTTCAAACTGCCTGCTTGCTATAAAATCCTCACAAAATGACGAAGAACAGGTGAAATTTGTAGAGCTACGACGCAAAGCCAAAAAGTTAATTAAGCAGAGTAAAAAGACCTTAGAGTTACATATTGCGAATCAAAGTAAAACAAACCCGAAAGAATTCTATAGTTATATCAGAAAGAAAAAAGTAGTTACTTCAACTGTTGGACCGTTAGTCGATGAAAATGGAGAATACACCAAAGACGAAGTACAAATGAGTAATGCCCTCAATACCTTCTTTGCATCAGTTTTTACAACAGAAGACCTCAGTGATATCCCTACACCATCGCCGATTCAGATTGATAATTCAGATGTTCTAAGCAATATCACCGTTACAGAGAGAGAAGTATTCAATTGTTTAGATAAACTCAAGGTAAATAAAACGCCAGGACCTGATACAATCTCGCCTAGAGTTCTAAAGGAAGCTAAGGATGAGCCCTCCAAACCACTGACATTATTATTCAATAAATCCTTGCAGTATGGAACTATGCCTGATCAGTGGAAGCTAGCCAACGTAACACCGATATTCAAAAAAGGAAGCAAATCCCTACCCAGTAACTATCGTCCAATTAGCTTAATCTCAGTTGTTTGTAAAATGCTAGAAACGGTCATACGAGACAGACTCGTAAATCACTTAGAGGAAAATAATATACTTAAAGATACTCAACACGGCTTTCGTAAAAAACGTTCTGTTTAACAAACCTCTTAGACTTCTTCCACGATATCCTCAACCTCTACGATGAGAGTAAAGCTGTAGATATTATATATACCTTGATTTTCAAAAGGCCTTTGACAAAGTTCCCCACAAACGTTTACTGCTAAAACTAAAAGCGCATGGAATACAAGACGGTGTGTTGAAATGGATAGAAAATTGGCTCAGCAACAGAAAGCAAAGGGTAGTCATAAACGGTAAGGCATCTAAATGGACCAATGTAAGTAGCGGGGTACCCCAGGGATCGGTACTAGGACCAATTCTCTTTCTAATTTAAATTTTACATAAACGACATAGATGAGGGTCTCACCTGTACAATCTCAAAATTTGCTGACGATACAAAAATTGCAAATAGCGTACTCTCAAAAGAACAAGTTGACGATATGCAACACAATCTAGATAAATTGTCATTTTGGGCCCAAATTTGGCAAATGAGTTTCAATGCGGATAAATGTAAAGTACTACATGTCGGATACCTAAATGAGAAAGCAAACTATTCGATGAATGGCACTCAGCTTAAGAATGTAAACAGAGAAACCGATCTGGGAGTAACAATATCGAGTAACCTAAAACCGAGTCAACAATGTTCAGAAGTTGTTAACCCTCTCACGACCATAGGACGCAGAGGTTGCCAGATTAGCAATAAGAAAAAGATTACTCTCACTGTTATAATTACCTCTCCAAAATTAGTTTTCTGCCCACTGTTACGACTGGGGTTCAAATATATCAGGGCTCTTATTCATTGGACTAGTAATGGCATAAATGTTACAACGGAAAGCGCTAGCTCCAACCTCTGAAGTATATTCCCAGTGAACAAAGAACACAAATACTCTACAGAGTTCTATATGCAATAATAGGCTATCAAACTCTCAATAAATGTGCGTCTACTCTAGGCTTAATGTTATGTGAAAACAGCCTATTACTACCTATAACCGAAGGTGCTTGGTTATGGTATACAAAGTAAGGTGGTAAGAGAAGTTGCAGCTTACGTTACTTTAATCAATAAATGTCAGGCACTCCTGCATGAAAGAAAGTGCACTAAAGTCCTTCAACACTAACAAGGAATCTTCTTTAAATGTTAGATGTTATAAAGATGCTCGTATCGGAAATGGAACCCAAAAAGGCAGGCAGCGGAACAATGCTCATGCAGGCTATGCACACAAAAAGGCAGAATATATAATGCCGTCGGAGACAAGAATATCCTAAACACTACAACACTAATAATAATCGCCACAATGCAGTATTCCTATCAACAAAAAGAGCCTAAGTCGTTTGTGTCTCAATACATCAAACTAGGCTGCGAAATGCTTGTGTAATCATAAATGGGTATGCATAAAAAGAGTAATTAGGTTAATATACTTAATGTCTACTATGATTGATAAAGTCTAGCTAGAGTCAATGATACGAGATACTGGTGCGCATGGCATGCTGCATAGCCTAGTGCAAATCTCAAGTCTGTGTGTCAAATATTACGTTATAATGAAGGGTAGCTCTCTTGAGAAACCTTAATACCGAAGTATTAAGCGTTCTCCTGGCGTACCTCAAAGACAAACAATCGAGACTAGAACAGTGCAGAATGGTATAGGCAAAAAGCCCTCATTCGTGCATGCTCTACTCTCAATGGCACACAGACTAGAATTTACTCAATCAACTCCAGTTCTCAGGTATGTCGTGCCGCTTTTAACTAAAGCCAGCACTCATAGGAAACAATACCTATTATATCAGACTCCCAGTCTAGCATTATCTAATCCAGCAGAACACTAATAATTATAGGAAGCGGCAATATGAAAACCAACCAATGCTTCGTGATCCACTTATCTTAACAACTAACATACACAGGTTATATCAGACCTTAACACACAATACAACTGGCCAGCATGAAGCTGATTTTGCAGAGTTAACCAGAGGGGATATAATGTTAATAAAGGTGGTGAAAGATATGGAAAATGAGAGATAGGCAGAGGAAAAGATTCTCAGGGGCGGAGCGGGAATAGATAGCAAGGGAAAAAAGATGGGTGTGTTCTAGAAACCAGATCTGAGGGAGAGAGTGGCGAGGAACCAGTATATATACTCGCACTAGCTCGAGCCGCGTGGGAAAACAACGGTTACGAGTCGACCGACCACTCACAGAGCTCGCAGCATGGTAAGGACCTCTCTCCACCAACCCCCGCGAGGCAGCCAGCCGTGACGTCATCGAGCGGGACAAAAAACACTGCGCGCCCCCTCTCACTCTGTTCTACTCCCTCTCTCTCTCCCAGATCCTATCATTACTAGTTAATGGCAAAACATATACTTTACAATTAAATATATAAAGCCTTGACATGGGCGAAAACAAAGAGCCTTTCTGGACTGCCAATGACACGAGCTTTCATATGAAACAAAGCACACTCTAATACACAAACTGTAGCCCCATCCACTGCCCTGGCGATCCTAGTGAGTCACTGTAGGACAAGCCATGCGGTTCTAACGGAGTGGTCAACGTCACACCCCCCCCAAGATTTTTCACAGAGGCCCCAAGGCTCACAAAAATCTGATGGTTAGAACCCATGCTATATCTCCACTTCCCATCACCCAGCGGCAGGAAAATATCTGGCACAGTTCTTCAACAAAAATTTTTTTTTTTAAATTATAACCCTCCTAACACAATAGGTCAAATTATATGTAGTTATGCTCCTCAAGAGCGAGCTTCTCTAGCCTTCTGAGAGGAGTGCAACTCAGAATTACTGCTATAACATACTGAAAAAAATTCAACTATCAAAGAAAGTTTTTATTTGATTTTTATGTTTTTAATTTGTTTATTTCGGCTGCACTATAGGGGCAAGCCTAGTTTTTTCTTCTATACCAAACGCTCAACTCCTGCTTTACGACCCAATACGCTGGGCTACAACCGCGAGCCAACAAGCACCAAGCGCAAAACACTATTCAAACTAAAGCAGGAGGCTACCCGTGTGTCAATCTACCCAGGATCATATACCCTTGAACGACCATCTGCAACCAAGTTGTCACAACCGGCAATATGGCGTATGTCCAGGTTATATACCAATAACCTTAGTGACCACCTGGTCAGCCTCATATTCCGATTGTGAAACTGGTCCAAGAACTTGAGAGGGTGACGATCTGGGTAAACTACAACGACCGGACCATAGGCTGGAACACAGACTTCGAAATGCCTCAGAGCAAGTACAACCGCCAGCAGCTCCTCCTCGACAACAGAGCAGCTCCCCTGGGCCGAATTGTACTTCTCCGAGCAGAAACTAACAGGATGCTCCAGCCCATCATCGTCCTTTTCCACAAGGACGGCACCAGCCCCCACACCACTAGCCTCCGTTGCTAGTTGGAAAGATAGGCTAAAGTCAGGGGCCCTGAGGATCGGGTGAGTGCACAACAGGTGTTTTACTTCTCCAAACACCCTCTCACACTCAGGCGCCCACTTGAATTTCTCATTCTTCCAGTTATCCTCCACCTGAGCTTGACTGTCCCGTTCTCCTTCTCCACCTTGACTGCTAAACGTCATCACAGGCATGAGAGGCTCAGGGGGGTGCCTCCCATACTCCTTCATGGGATTAACATGACATAACTGATTGCGCTTCCGTCTGTCTGGAGTGGCTACCAAGTAAACCAGGTCCGATAGCTCCTCCACCACCCTATAAGGACCAGTGTACTTCGCGGATAAGGGGTGACCTACAAGGGGCAATAGAGTCAACACCTCCTGACCCACGTGAAACTCCCTGAGTTCAACCTTGAGGTCGTACCTGTCCTTCATGAGGGCCTGAGAGCTAGTCAAATTACGGCCAGCCAACTCCAGACTGCGCAACATCCATTCTCGACTGTTGAGGACACACTTGAGCATAGAACAAGGTTTTTCTGCGCCCTCCCATACTTCTTCAACCATATGGAGAGGCCCTCTGACACGGTGTCCAAAGACGAGCTCATTAGGGCTGAATCCCAAACATTCCCCAGGTACCTCCCGTGCAGTAAACAAAACAACATGAATCTCCTGCGGGTAACCATACCGGGAAAAACACACTAGCAAGCCTCGGACCACCGTCCTCGCTGACCCATTTCTCATAGGGTACGCGTCAGGGTACCTCGTTGCTACATCTCTCGCCTGTGCAACACTGTCCTCCTTCAATTCGACAGCACCGGTACCACATTCAAGAACCTCCGGGTCTTCCAATTGCAACTTACGAATGTCCGAAGGAGCAAGCCTATCCAAGTGTTTGCGAAACAACTCATGCCCCCCTCCTACATTAAATTTGGCCTCCCGTTGCTCTCTCTCTGCATACCGTTGCTGTCTCATCGTCTTTTTAAGCCCATCCTCTGCCTTTTCCACAACAGTTACTGGGTCTTCTTCAGACTCGATATTTGGTCCTAATACTGAGTCCCCGAGAATGTCCACTGATACTAAACTCTCAACCGCATCAACTTTCAACCCCTTCTCGGTACCCTTCCTCCGCTGATCTAAAGATTGTTGACCAGAATGTAACTCCCTGGATGCAGGATCTCCGGTGACAACACATGCCATAGGCTGCACCGGACACTTCTCAACCCACTCCTGCTCCTCCCCACTCACGTCGGCCAGCTTCTCGGCAACGACCAAGGGTGGAGCCTCAGAAGTAGGTCCCGCAAAGTCGTTGCCGAGAAGGAGGTCGACGCCCCCAACAGGCAACTTCTCCACAATTCCCACATCCAGGTCACGAGTCACACCATCAACTTCCACCTTCATTCTCACAAGCGGGTATGACCTTGTCGCATTAACTCCCTGAACCACAACCACCCGCGCCGTATTGACAGGTTTACCAGTGCAATTTCTCAACAGTGTTTGCGATGCCCCAGTGTCACGCAAAATTCTCACCTCATGTCTTCTACCCCCCCACTCCACACAACCGAGTCCCCTGTGGTCACTAAAGGCATCACGGACAGGGAATAAGCCTTCCGGATCCTTCTGCACTGGCAGTGTATTTACCTCGGAAGAAATGCCTCTAACAAACTCCGATGTCCTCTTGAACACTCCAATGCCGTGAGCAAAAGACACGGCTGCCGGAGGAGGTCGACTAGGGCACTCATTTGCCTTATGACCCTCCTGGTGGCAACTAAAACACATAAATTTCGGTTTTGGCTTATTCTGTGATGTAAAAGGCCCCTGACTTTTCACATACGGTGTGGTGTAAGGTTTGGATTCAGTTTTAGTTTCATGGCTCTTCTGTTTAAATGTGTCATTGTTACGGGGAGGGGGAGGATAACGGTCCTTAGTACTTACATCGTACTTCTGTGAGGACCCGCAACCCCGAATCAACGACAGCCGTCGATCAGCCATTTCTGCTGCTTCGACTAGAGTTCTTGGGTTTTTCTCGTTCAAGTTCAAAGTTAGATCACCGCCCGTGCTCTTAAAGAACTGCTCCAACATCATTAACTGCTTAATTTCATCAAATGTTGTGACCTTCTCCGATCGGAGCCAGTTCCCCATAGCATCGGACAAGTCCCGGGCGTGTTCCAAAAAGGTGCTATCTCTTCCCTTAGTTACACCCCGGAACTTCAAATGGTACGTTTCTGGTTGCAATTCGTAAGCCCTCAGGACAGCCTCCTTGAGATCCTCATACACAATACATGACTCCAAAGGTAATGCATCGTAGGCTTTAAGACCCTTGCCTATTAATCTAGAGGATACAAGTGCTGCCCATTTATTCTCTGGCCACTGGTGTTCCTGGCACTTCTTCTCAAAGCGTGTGAAAAATTCTGTTACACCACTCTCATCAAACACCGGAACCAGTTTCAATAAGTGCGAGAGAGACTGCTCATGAACACGGTTACCAGCCCCAAGTCGCTGTCCCGTTGCCTCTACTCGCGACTTCTCTACATCCATGTCGGCACAGTACCTAGTCGACTCTAAGTTAGCTTGGATTTTTGCTAGCTCTATGTGCTGCTGACTGATAGTTTTTCTCTCTTCTATCTTGGCTCTCTCATCTAGCTTGGCTAATTCTATTTGCTGCTGGATCTTAGCTAATTCGAGCTGAAGCAATAATTCTGGAGTTAACCCTTGAGGAGGTGAAGGTGCTACAATGTTTGAGATTACCGGTGGTCCCCCCAGGGGCAACCAACCCTGCCAGTCACCACCCACCTGTGGAAGCGTACCCGGGGTCGGCAAACTACTGGGATGGCTGGGAGTCGAGTGTAGGGGAAGCATGGCCGAAGGGCTCTGAGCACTCAACCCATCTCGCTCACCAGTCACCCTGCCCAGTACACACGTTATCAAGTTATCCCTGGTCATGCTGCTAGTACCCGCATGACCGATAGCTGTGGCCAGGCATTGAAGACCGTACCGATTCACACCCACCAACCGCTCGGCAGTAACAGGCCATTGCAAAAATATCCTAGCATCCTCCTCACAGTTCACCTGATTAACCACATCATCACACTGCTGTTCCTCAGTTTCGACATTACGTACTGTGTCTCCATTCTCCTCTGATCCGGTATAAGACATGATGCTCACACAAATTTCCCACCTCAATATTCAGAAAAGAAGTACCCCAAACTCTTATAGCTCAATATACACACAAAAATTCTCGGAAATACTCAAGGGCTATACTATGTTGCAAAAAAAAATTATTCTTGCTGATCCCCGCAAAATATTCTCCAAAACAACAAATGTTCCCTGCTAATAAATGTAGGTTCACCAAATCCTAGGTAAGGTCGCCATTTGTTACGACTGGGGTAAAAATATATCAGGGCTCTTATTCATTGGACTAGTAATGGCATAAATGTTACAACGGAAAGCGCTAGCTCCAACCTCTGAAGTATATTCCCAGTGAACAAAGAACACAAATACTCTACAGAGTTCTATATGCAATAATAGGCTATCAAACTCTCAATAAATGTGCGTCTACTCTAGGCTTAATGTTATGTGAAAACAGCCTATTACTACCTATAACCGAAGGTGCTTGGTTATGGTATACAAAGTAAGGTGGTAAGAGAAGTTACAGCTTACGTTACTTTAATCAATAAATGTCAGGCGCTCCTGCATGAAAGAAAGTGCACTAAAGTCCTTCAACACTAACAAGGAATCTTCTTTAAATGTTAGATGTTATAAAGATGCTCGTATCGGAAATGGAACCCAAAAAGGCAGGCAGCGGAACAATGCTCGTGCAGGCTATGCACACAAAAAGGCAGAATATATAATGCCGTCGGAGCCAAGAATATCCTAAACACTACAACACTAATAATAATCGCCACAATGCAGTATTCCTATCAACAAAAAGAGCCTAAGTCGTTTGTGTCTCAATACATCAAACTAGGCTGCGAAATGCTTGTGTAATCATAAATGGGTATGCATAAAAAGAGTAATTAGGTTAATATACTTAATGTCTACTATGATTGATAAAGTCTAGCTAGAGTCAATGATACGAGATACTGGTGCGCATGGCATGCTGCATAGCCTAGTGCAAATCTCAAGTCTGTGTGTCAAATATTACGTTATAATGAAGGGTAGCTCTCTTGAGAAACCTTAATACCGAAGTATTAAGCGTTCTCCTGGCGTACCTCAAAGACAAACAATCGAGACTAGAACAGTGCAGAATGGTATAGGCAAAAAGCCCTCATTCGTGCATGCTCTACTCTCAATGGCACACAGACTAGAATTTACTCAATCAACTCCAGTTCTCAGGTATGTCGTGCCGCTTTTAACTAAAGCCAGCACTCATAGGAAACAATACCTATTATATCAGACTCCCAGTCTAGCATTATCTAATCCAGCAGAACACTAATAATTATAGGAAGCGGCAATATGAAAACCAACCAATGCTTCGTGATCCACTTATCTTAACAACTAACATACACAGGTTATATCAGACCTTAACACACAATACAACTGGCCAGCATGAAGCTGATTTTGCAGAGTTAACCAGAGGGGATATAATGTTAATAAAGGTGGTGAAAGATATGGAAAATGAGAGATAGGCAGAGGAAAAGATTCTCAGGGGCGGAGCGGGAATAGATAGCAAGGGAAAAAAGATGGGTGTGTTCTAGAAACCAGATCTGAGGGAGAGAGTGGCGAGGAACCAGTATATATACTCGCACTAGCTCGAGCCGTGTGGGAAAACAACGGTTACGAGTCGACCGACCACTCACAGAGCTCGCAGCATGGTAAGGACCTCTCTCCACCAACCCCCGCGAGGCAGCCAGCCGTGACGTCATCGAGCGGGACAAAAAACACTGCGCGCCCCCTCTCACTCTGTTCTACTCCCTCTCTCTCTCCCAGATCCTATCATTACTAGTTAATGGCAAAACATATACTTTACAATTAAATATATAAAGCCTTGACATGGGCGAAAACAAAGAGCCTTTCTGGACTGCCAATGACACAAGCTTTCATATGAAACAAAGCACACTCTAATACACAAACTGTAGCCCCATCCACTGCCCTGGCGATCCTAGTGAGTCACTGTAGGACAAGCCATGCGGTTCTAACGGAGTGGTCAACGTCACACCACAGCTAACTCAAAGACAACTGCAGAGGTTGAAGTAAACAAACTAAAGGTTTATAGATACCCCTGACGGTAACAAAGGATTTAAAGTATCCCTAATAGGCTCAAAAATCGCGTTCGGATGTGAGAGGGTTAAGAAGGCAAACAAAATAATTGGCTTTATAGGCAGGTCATTTGAGCATAAATCCAAAGAAGTTATCCTAACCCTTTACAATTCCTTAGTCCGCCCTCTTCTGGAATACTGCGTTCAATCCTGGTGCCCTTATTACCAAAAAGATATAAACAAGCTAGAACGAGTTCAACGTAGAGTTACCAAAATGATACCTAGCCTAAAGAACAAACCATACGAAGAGCGTCTTAGAGAATTAAATCTATTTCCTTTAACCCAGCGCAGATTAAGAGGTGACTTAATTCAAGTGTTCAAAATCATCAAAGGCATCGACAATATGAACTGTAGTAAGTACTTCACTATCGACCAATCTAATTACACGCGGGGAAACGGTTGCAAAATTATTGGTAAATCTTTTAACTCGCACGAATCTAAGAATTTCTTCTTCAATCGAGTTGTCAACTTGTGGAATGGGCTTCCCCGAAACGTTATAGACTGCATCACTGTTGATTCATTTAAACTCCGCCTAGACAAATATCTCTCATTAAACCCGCGACTGACTGCGTTTGTAAATGAATAACTTTATTTTATCCCCCCCTCAGTTACTAACCCATCTGTCCTCTACTAACTTCCTAATCCTGCCACGGATATTAGTTCCAGGGCAGTAATTCCCTTTCCAATGTTCCCTTACCCACTCTAAACCACTGTTTGGACACTTGATCCTCAGTGTTTTGGAGGACAAGCAACCTAGAAGGGTCACTAGACCTGTTGTTGCTTGATTTCCTTTGTACTCCTTTGTACTCCTTTGTGATTAGGAATGCGAATATGTATTTGTGCGTGTGGTTCTGAACGAACATTAGAGTGTGGGTACGATTGTGGGAGGGAATATCAATGTGTGTGCGTGTGTATTCTGATTGGAAATGTGAAGGCGAGTGTGTAATTGTGAATGTATGTTCGAATATATGTGTGTTGTCGAGTGGTAATCTAAAAGTGTGTGTGTGTGTGTGTGTGTAGATATATGAATATAAATCACCGAACTTGTTCGTCAAGGTGAATACACGCAATGCAAGTTAATGACATTGTGGGTAGGAATACGAATTTGTGTTCCAGAATGATTTTGTGCGTGAAAATGTGAATGTGCATGAGTTTGTGTGTGTTTATATAGTGAATCAACATAGAAGATAATAGGAAACATTTCTCAATTGATGATGCATATATTGTCTGGTGATTATTGGCATCCAAATGTGATGTTTGGTTAATTTAGGATAGGAATTGTATTTGGTAAATCTATAGCATTATAAAACATTTATATTGCTACCATGTGAGTGCGGGCGAAGAAGGTTGCCAACAAAAAAACCCGCTGACCAACCTCTGGATACCAGCGTACCTGGACCCTTTACCTTAAGATCTCAAGCTAATCCAGGTAATCCAGGAAATTAACACCTACTTGTAAATTGTACCTCTCTCTCTCTCAGAGAGAGAGAGAGAGAGAGAGAGAGAGAGAGAGAGAGAGAGAGAGAGAGAGAGAGAGAGAGAGAGAGAGATGTAGGAATAACTAGCAAAATCAGTAAATTTACAGACACTAAAATGGGAACACTCCAAATAGATTTAGACATATTACACAAATGGGTAGTAAACTGGCAGATGAAGTTCAATGTAGGTAAATGCAGTGTAGTAAAATTGAGTAAATCGATAGGAAATGCAGTATACAATTTCGATAACGTGGATATAACTAACTCAAATAATGAAAAAGACTTGAGAATCATCGTCAACTGTGATTTGAAACCAAGAAATCAATGCATCAGTGTTCGAAATAAGACAAATAGAGTTCTGGGATGTATATCTAGAAGTGTGAGAAACAGAACAGCAGACGTAATCTTGACATTTTATCTAGCGTAATGGTGGGGTCACACATTCACGTATATTGCTCCCGTCAGCTCCCGTCTGTTGTAAACGAAGGTATATTGGTAGTTGGCAACCGATAACGTAAAACGTAATGGCATAATACGCAAAACTTATATGAAAATACGGTCAGTCGGGGGGGGGGTACTCGCGCATGGCGCGAGTAGAAACGAGTAGCCCACGTGGGTCCGGAATGTTGTGGGTGCAGCCAAGGCCGCGCGGTTGTTGATTCTAGTTTAATCAGGAACGTGGCTCGCCCTCACGTATGTCAAAAGACGGCAAAAGTTACGACCGACCTGGCCACCACCGTCGTCTGACCAGAGCAGCATCGTCGGACGTAGCAGCTACCATGTCAGACGAGAGCTGCTCTGGTCAAATCGTAGAAAGTTCCAGTCGAACGTGGAAGTATACGTTAGTTAGGCCGCATCTGGCAGAACCGCCGCACTGCGGGTTGGCGGGAAGACGCGGCACCGTTTGTACGAGGGGACAACGGGACCAGCTAGGGACCCTCCAGTCACACCTCTCACCACACCGGAGCAGCAACCAACAAGCCAACCCTGCCACCCTCTGCACCCTGCCGAAAACAAATCGTAGCAGCGAAACGACTGCACCTATGGCTTTCATATTTTTACCACATGTACCTTACCCTTTAGGCTACCCACCACAAAAATCCCAAATCCCTCCTCCCACCCACTCGCTGACTGTCGGTCCCGTCAGAAGGAAAACAAAGGAAAATCTGTGGCGGCGAAACGACTGCACCAATCGGTTCCATATTTGTGTGACAAGTCTCTTACCCTTCTGCCTTCCCCCCACCACACCCCCAACCGCCTCCCACCACCCACTTCTAGCGTATCCGTACGAAGAAAAGGAAAAAAAGGAAAATCCGTGGCGGCGAAACTACTGCACCAATCGGTTCCATATTTGTGTGACAAGTCTCTTACCCTTCTGCCTTCCCCCCACCACACCCCCAACCGCCTCCCACCACCCACTTCTAGCGTATCCGTACGAAGAAAGGAAAAAAAGGAAAATCCGTGGCGGCGAAACGACTGCACCAATCGGTTCCATATTTGTGTGACAATTCTCTTACCCTTCTGCCTTCCCCCCACCACACCCCCAACCGCTTCCCACCACCCACTTCTAGCGTATCCGTACGAAGAAAAGGAAAAAAAGGAAAATCCGTGGTGGCGAAACTACCTCACCAATCGGCTTCATATGTAAAAAATATCTGGCACTGGCAGAAGCACACCGTCAAAATTGGCTGGCACTCAGCGGGTAACTCCTCCAGGATGAATTCCTCGATGTTGTTCATGGTGCCGATGAAGGACTGGGAATGGGAATGGTGTGGCCATTCCTGCCCTTTTGTAGTTCCCAGATTCCAACCCAGACCTACGTGGTTGACAAAGACTGTCTTTGTCTGTGTTTGGTCAGACAGGGTGTGCCTACGATTGGCCAGAACCGGTCCAGGTACGACCAAACAAATCCCAAGACGTGTGGCCTCAGCTACGCCGGTCTTGAGGGGGTGTGGCATGGGCGTGGCCTGTTTTCCAGCAAATCGGGCAGCCCATTAGGTTGAACGGGGCTATGCCTACGCACGGCGCAAACACGTACGTAGTTCACTACGCCTCCATTACGTCTGACGACGTAACACTGGCCCCGTTACGCTACGTCTGTCGGGAAGTGCAATAGACGTAGAAGAACGGGCGTTCATCGGCAAAAACTACTCGCGTCTTTGCGATACGCCGGACGGGAGCTGACGGGAGCAATATACGTGAATGTGTGACCCCACCATTAGTGAGGCTACATATGGATTATGCTGTTCAAAATTGGAGTCCCTATTACAGAATGAACATAGATTCCTTGGAGAGAGTACAACTAAGAATGACAAAAAATAATCTGTAATATTAGAAATCTTCCATATGAAGACAGGTTGAAGAAGCTAGGCTTACATTCGTTAGAAAGACGCAGAATTATATATCATATGATAGATATGATAGAGGTGTTCAAGTGGGTAAGTGAGATAGGCTAAATACAGGGGATATGAAAGATGTACTGAAGCTCAGCGATAGGTAGAAAACTCAAACAAATGGTTTCAAATGGGATACTTTTCGTTTCAAGAAATATAGGCAAATGCTGGTTTGGTAAGAGCTGTATATATCTATGGAACAGGCTACCTAGCGCCATAGTGTGATCAAGAACGATAGAGAACTTCAAAATACAATTAGATAGACATATGGACAAGATGGGTTGGGAGAAGAGGGATCTGCCTTGTGTGGGCCAATCGCCTTTATGCGGGCTCCCATTTTCTTATGTTTTCTTCTTCTGTTCTGTGTATGAAGGAGACACATGGCAGATTACTAAGCTATAATACCATATACATATCTCTCTTATTGGTACCTTTCATCCACTTAAAACACCTCTATCATTATTTCCTCTACATATTCGTCTCTCTAGCAATATGATAGCAATATTAACTAATAAGTCAATCAGTCACAACTAATAATTATTATAATGTTTATAAAACACACACATTATATTATATATATATATACCGGGTATATATATATATATACCGGTATATATATTTATATATATATATATATATATATATATATATATACCGGTATATATACTGTATATATATATATATATATATATATATATATATATATATATATATATATATATATACTGTATATACCCACTAACCATATATTTGTGGGCGGGTGCCCAACCCCGAAAGGGGTTGAAATAGGGGAGCTATCCCCCCCGCCAAAGGCGGCTTTCTAGGGCCTTTGCTAGCTGATGCTGAGAGGATTGGGTTCTAGTCATATGGTGATGGGCTGGTCTATCAGAGTGAGAACTGAGCGATCTCTGCCATACCCATAGCTTACTCCGACTGTTCCTTTTACTTATGTATTTCCTAGATCTCAAGTGACGGCGTCTTTTCCGTGGATTGACCTCCCAATCTACCAAGACTGGAAGCCAAAGTGTCACATTTTTCCTTTGCCCCTCAACTTTCTCTTCATAATTGCTGAGGGGCACAGGGCCCTGGGTAGGGCTTTCGTTTCCCGGGCGTTTCCGCACCCTCCTCAGCTCCCCGCCATGGAGTGGCTTCGGTCACCCAGGCTTTATTGTGGTAGGCAGGGAGGGTTCTGTGGGGGCGCTCGGTTATGGCCTTGGCCTTGCTCGGGGCCTTCGGGCTGTTCGGCCAGGCAGCTTGGGGAACAACAACAACCATACATTTGTAGGTAATACAATTAATTAATCAATGTGGTCATCCCTGGGACCCGAACTCTGGAGACACACACGGAATATTTTAATCACAAAAGGCCTCACATAACCTTTTCCGTGACTCTCGTGATTTTGCCAATCACTGCATGTCATGTTCCCCAGTGCCCAGCAGGTTTTTTCGATCCCCTCTCTCCATCTCAATTTTTTTTGCCATGCTTTCCAACTCTGGGTTGGGTGTGAGAGGGATCTGCCTTGTTTGCGCCAAACGGCTTTCTGCAGACTCCCACACGCACGCACTCACGCATACACACACCTTAAACACATTATATATATAATATATATATATAATATATATATATATATATATATATATATATATATATATATATATATATATATATATATATATATATATATATATATATATATATATATATATATACGGTATATATACCGGTATATATATATTCACTTTTGGGGAGAGGAGGTAGTACTAATTAATAGTAGTTGCTAAAATATAACTGTAAGGATATTGGAGTTGGACATTATTGAATTTATATATGTTTGGTACTAGGGTACAGTCTTTCTTCTATTCAACTGCTGAACTCTGGAACTCTCTCCCAGAATCAGTCTTTCACTCTTCCTATGACTTAAATTGGTTCAAACTTCGTGTGTACGCACTGTGCCCTTGTACAGAGCAAGAAGCTGAGGCGGTTGAGCACATCTAGCTTCTGGGAGGCTGCCTTAGCAAGACTGGTAATATGGTCCTTCTAAGTAAGAGCAGAAGAAAAAGAGACACCAAGAAGATTGAGAGAAGATGAATGATTGATGTTTGTATTGTTGAAGTATAAGCGATAGTCTTCTGGCGGTTCCGGACGGGTAGTAAGATGGAGAAATTGGGTTTCGGGAGCATTAAAAGCAACAAGGTAAGGTGTTCTGCTTTGTAATCTGCAAATTCGAAGTGGTTAAGGTATTCCCCATCTGTATGTATTCCTTTTTATCATGAACACATTCTAAAGATCACTTGAAAACCGTAGGTGAGATCGTGTCGCCCCGTCTCACTCATTTCCCAATCTGTATCTTCCCTATGTCTGTATGTAACCTGACCATGGCAGATATATATATATATATATATATATATATATATATATATATATATATATATATATATATATATATATATATATTATATATATATATATATATATATATATATTATACAACACACACACACACACACATTTTCATTTACAAGTGGACAAGGATTCACTATTAAAAGCACCTACCCTGCCATGTATAATTCTACTCACAAACATACAACCACATGCTCACACACACACTTACACAAACACACCTTTATATTCACAATCACAGAAACATTTCGTACTTTCATTCACAAACCCATTCGTAAATATTTCCATCCACACCGTTACCATTCATTTGTACACACACACACACACACACACACACACACACCCACACCCACACACACACACACACACACACACACACACACACCCACTGAAGAATCTCAATTTCCCAAGCTTGGAGGAGAAGACGTGTGATGGGTATATAACAACGATTTACAAAGACTTTGTTGTGAGGTAACCTGGTAGGATCAAAGGGCATGTGTTTAAACTATGAAAAAATAGATGGAAATACGATATGAACAAATTTAGCTATACAATCAAGCTTTGTATACGTGGAACACTTGTGGTGGTGTCCCGTAGCCCAGCCAGGCTGCGTGACACCACTGGTGGTGTCCCGTAGCCACTTCGAATTAATAATGTGAACAATGTATGGTCAATGTTACAATACCCTACTTGTAGTCTACAAGTTCTGCAACTCCCCCTACCTAAAATAACGAGAGTGGTGGATACGTGTTTGTATGTGTTTTGAAATGTCAAGTTCGTTTGGTGGTGGAGAGTGGAGTTTGGATTACTACTTCGAGGGGCGTTGTAGTCGCCGGGGTAGACTTTGAGCCAGCGTAATCATGGCTTGGTTGTTTATGGGCCGTTGTAGTCGCCGGTTAATAATCTAGAAGTTCTGCAAATCCCCTGACGTAACTTAAGCAAACTAACACAACCTACAGTATAAGTGTTACCTATTTTAGGTAATCGTATGAAATATTACAGAACACGGTAACGAATGAAAACAAGAAGGTGGGAAGGATTAACTATCCACTATGTAGACAATAGTTTAAATATATTTGTTTCGTAAAGTATAGTAAGCATTGATATAATGACCTTACGGTACATGGGTACATGATAATACAGACTTATCGTATTATATTAATGTCTGTAATGATGTATGAATACAGTCTTTATACTTAATGATGATATTGGAGGACTGTAGTTATAGCCTACAAGAGACATACTTGAGGACAAATGTCTTTAAATTATAGGGTCAAACACAAGCCTGGAGCCTCACAGTGGTACATAATAATATAGACTTATCGTATTATATTAATGTCTGTAATGATGTATGAATACAGTCATAATACTTAATGATGATATTAGAGGACTGTAGTTATAGTGTCCGTGGGTCGGTGGTGAGTGTGCATGTGGCTTGGCACAGCTTGGGGGCCCCTTATATAGGGGCTGTGCACAATGGGGGCCATGCCTGGCATACTCGCATCTCATTCCTAACAAATCCCAGTGATGCTCGGTGACTCCCAGCGACTCCTATCTAATTCCCAGTTATTCCTATATTACTGCTATCGACTCGTATATTACCGTAATCCGAAATGTTCAACTTTTCAATAACTCGCACCTCATTCCTGGTTTTATCCCGGTGATTCCTGGTGATTCCCAGTGATTCGCAGGTACACTCCCACTGGTTCCTACGGTGATGTGAGTGTATGGGGAATTGCAGACATTCGCGGTCATATTTCCAGGAATCACCAGGAATCATTACTCCTAGTGATTCTAGCTCGCATTCCTGACTGTGTGAAGTACCCTTAAGTTTGAGAGAGAGAGAGAGAGAGAGTTACATTGAGTTACATAGATACACAGACTAAACAAACCTTGTGGTCCCTACTAGGTAGTCCGGACTTAATGCTAAAATAGAAATTGCTAAAAAGTGGAAGGCAAGGATAGCAAAGCAGAATGGTCGGCATGAAATTCAGTTGGAGAAAAAAAGACCCCCTATCTATATAAAAGATATAATACTATTTTGTATTAAGTTTATAGGGGTTTATTATCCATTATTATATCGGGTTGTCTATCTATCTATCTATCTATTGCCTGACGCCGTGATCCCCGAATGGGTGGCCACGAACGAACCGCCCCCATGCACCTCTGTACCCAGTCAGTCGACGCCCCTCTCCCCAACCAGCACCGCCTTCGTTCATGTACTTCCTCACTTCATCCTTCCTACCCAGTAACTATCGTCCAATTAGCTTAACCTCAGTTGTATGTAAAATGCTAGAAACGGTCATAAGAGACAGACTCGTAAATCACTTAGAGGAAAATAACATACTTAAAGATACTCAACACGGCTTTCGTAAAAAACGTTCCTGTTTAACAAACCTCTTAGAATTCTTCCACGATATCCTCAACCTCTACAATGAGAGTAAAGCTGTAGATATTATATACCTTGATTTTCAAAAGGCCTTTGACAAAGTTCCCCACAAACGTTTACTGCTAAAACTAAAAGCGCATGGAATACAAGACGGTGTGTTGAAATGGATAGAAAATTGGCTCAGCGACAGAAAGCAAAGAGTAGTCATAAACGGTAAGGCATCTAAATGGACCAATGTAAGTAGCGGGGTACCCGAGGGATCGGTACTAGGACCAATTCTCTTTCTAATTTACATCAACGACATAGGTGAGGGTCTCACCTGTACAATCTCAAAATTTGCTGACGATACAAAAATTGCAAATAGCGTACTCTCAAAAAGATCAAGTTGACGATATGCAACACAATCTAGATAAATTGTTACATTGGAGGTTGTCATTATAATACATCTGGTATATCTTGTAGTTAGTTAAATGACGCATTGGTAGATAAGATAACAGCGCATGCGTCATTCTTGTAACTGGCGGGGGTTCATCGCCACAAACCTCAGTATCGCTTTCGCTACGACCTCATCAAGATCTCCTTCTAGCCACTCCAATACAACCATTTGTTTCCTGCTAAGTCATCCTAATTCTTATATCTTAGTGGCCACTATATCTTCCATCTATTCCTACCACTACCATTGAGCTATCTATCCCTTTCAACCAATAAAAGTAAGTTAACTTTTGTGAGTTTATAGGTAAATTTCACTTTGTTTACTCTTGAATTCTCACAGAGCTATTTCTTCTTTCAAGTTTTTCATAATTCTTGGATGAATATTATCCTGACCAGGAGTTTTATTAGTATTTAAATTATTCAGTTTATATAACACTGCACTTTTGCTTATGGTAAAGTTTCCTATTTCATGCGTTGTTAAGTTTGTTTCTAAAGCAGTGTTAATTTCTTCCTTAGTAAAGACGGAACAAAAATATTAATTAAGCAAATTAGCAATGTTTTTATCTCCTGTTACTGTCTGGTCATTATTTATTAATGGCCCTATTCCGGTTTTAATTGTTCTATTATATACCATTAACGTAACCGTAAAATTGCTTTGGATTTTTTACACTTTCCTTTGCTATATTACATTCGTAATTACGCTTCTCAGTCCTAATTAATTTCTTTACTGTTTTTTACTTATTTTGTATAGATAGCTCAAGTGTTCATTATTTATGTCATTTTTAGTTAGTTTATTATATGTATTCCTTTCCCTTAGCGTCTTGCAAATATTCTTCTTCTTATTATTATTATTATTAGTATTATTATTATCAGATACTACATGTGAGCCCCACCGAAGAGCCGCAGGGAGACTATATAAACCCCGAAGGGTCTCAGTGGGGGGCACAAATAGCCAGGAAGACTATATAAACCCCGAAGGGTCTCAGTGGGGGGCACAAATAGCCAGGAAGACTATATAAACCCCGAAGGGTCTCAGTGGGGGGCACAAATAGCCAGGAAGACTATATAAACCCCGAAGGGTCTCAGTGGGGGGCACAAATAGCCAGGAAGACTATATAAACCCCGAAGGGTCTCAGTGGGGGGCACAAATAGACAGGAAGACTATATAAACCCCGAAGGGTCTCAGTGGGGGGCACAAATAGCCAGGAAGACTATATAAACCCCGAAGGGTCTCAGTGGGGGGCACAAATAGCCAGGAAGACTATATAAACCCCGAAGGGTCTCAGTGGGGGGCACAAATAGCCAGGAAGACTATATAAACCCCGAAGGGTCTCAGTGGGGGGCACAAATAGCCAGGAATACTATATAAACCCCGAAGGGTCTCAGTGGGGGGCACAAATAGCCAGGAAGATATAACTAGCTGGCTAAGAAGGCGTTAACCTTAGACTATATACCCCGAAGGGTCTCAGTGGGGGGCACAAATAGCCAGGAAGATATAACTAGCTGGCTAAGAAGGCGTTAACCTTAGACTATATACCCCGAAGGGTCTCAGTGGGGGGCACAAATAGCCAGGAAGATATAACTAGCTGGCTAAGAAGGCGTTAACCTTTGACTATATACCCCGAAGGGTCTCAGTGGGGGGCACAAATAGCCAGGAAGACTATATAAACCCCGAAGGGTCTCAGTGGGGGGCACAAATAGCCAGGAAGACTATATAAACCCCGAAGGGTCTCAGTGGGGGGCACAAATAGCCAGGAAGACTATATAAACCCCGAAGGGTCTCAATGGGGGGCACAAATAGCCAGGAAGATATAACTAGCTGGCTAAGAAGGCGTTAACCTTAGACTATATACCCCGAAGGGTCTCAGTGGGGGGCACAAATAGCCAGGAAGATATAACTAGCTGGCTAAGAAGGCGTTAACCTTAGACTATATACCCCGAAGGGTCTCAGTGGGGGGCACAAATAGCCAGGAAGATATAACTAGCTGGCTAAGAAGGCGTTAACCTTAGACTATATACCCCGAAGGGTCTCAGTGGGGGGCACAAATAGCCAGGAAGATATAACTAGCTGGCTAAGAAGGCGTTAACCTTAGACTATATACCCCGAAGGGTCTCAGTGGGGGGCACAAATAGCCAGGAAGATATAACTAGCTGGCTAAGAAGGCGTTAACCTTTGACTATATACCCCGAAGGGTCTCAGTGGGGGGCACAAATAGCCAGGAAGATATAACTAGCTTACTAAAAAGGCGTTAACCCTCGTCTTGAAAACCAGAGAGCTCTCCTCATTCACTAGGCCTACTTCATTAGGGAGAGTATTCCAGAATTTTGTGATTGATGGGATAAAACATCTTGAATATTGTGACGTGTTACAAATAACATGAGCTAAGGCCTGATTATTTAACTCCAAGGAATATCTAGTCACACGAACAGGCCGAAAGGGTGGTGGAAGTTTAGAATGTAATGGATGATCAGCATTAAGAAATATCTTATGAAATAGAGACAAAGACCCAACAAGGCGACGATGTTCAAGGTTAACATCCAGGTCAAGCAACAGAAACTTTATCTGATTAAATGCACGATCCAGAAGCCTCAGATTGGAATCTGCGGCAGAGAGCCACACAGGAGAGCAGTACTCAAAGAAGGGTAAAATAAAAGAGTAAACACAGCTCCGAACAATAGCATCACTTGAATAAATCTTTTTGCATTTACGTTGTAGACCAACTTTCTGAGATATAAATGAGGCAACTAAGCGTAAGTGTGCCTCAAAAGTAAGTTTTGAATCAAGAGTCACACCCAGTAACCTAAGTTTGGTACATTGATTGATCACAGAATCATTTATTATAATTTCAGGATGCAAAGGAAAAGGTGTCCTAGATCTACTAATTAAAAGGCTATGTGTTTTTGCAGAGTTCAGCTTCATACCCCAACGATCGCACCAACTAATAATTTTTAGTATATCATCTTTCAGCGTATTGGCGATCAAATCTCTCTCAGCAGGAGAAGTAATGGGTGCATATAATGAGGCATCATCAGCATAAGCAATAATTTTAGAGAAAACTCTACATATAGGGTGGATCAAAAAACATGATTTCTGAATTTATTATTGGAATAGTGTCGAAAATATGGGGGTAGGCAAGAATATTAAGTAGCCTAAATTTCAAAGTTATATATTTATATCTTCAGGTGCCCCAAGCCCATCAAATATTTGAAGAAATCTATATTTATCATGTTTTTCTTCCAATTTCAATAGAAATATGGCAAGTATAAAGGAAATGGAAGCAGTTGTAAATTAATTAAATTTCGTCAGTTAGCCCAAAATAATGTTGTTTTCTATGGAAAAGTACCTCAGGCTGCATTGCACCATGTTTGGAAATACTGTAAGTCAGTGCTGATCTTCACTTGATAGCAGGTGGTTATTTGTGTTCACTGTGCCTGATTTAATGCTGTATTATATATTTTGTTTTGTAAAGCATACTTGTACTTATGGTGATTATTTTACAAATTGACAATGTGTTTCATGTTCCAGACTAGAATAAAGTAAGATGGCAAAGAAACCCGAAACAACAAGAACATCTGCCATGTGCCCCATTTTTGGATATGGGGAAGATCTGCGGCATCGAGAGCTACCAACATATGAGAGTGTTATGAAATACTTTTTGTATGTTAGACTTTCTATGAAGCAAGACACATATAAGGATCCCTCAGTGTCAGAAATTACAAAATATATTCTAGACAAACTGAAAGTAATTTGGAAAAGTGCTTCTATCCCAGTTGTGTCAAATCATCGAATTGAAGCAATGTTAAAAAGCTACCATGCAAAATATCGCAACTTTCTGAAACCATGTAAAGGCAAAAAGGATTCTAAAGCTTACAATGCGAAAATTGAGGCATTCAAATGCGAAGCACAAAACAAACTGTTTGACATTGCAGCCTGCAAGTGTAAATTGCTAGCAAACTGCTCTTGCTCAAAAGACAGAAGAGTTCCCAAGGAAGAACATATTTTCCTGTTAGATCAGAGGAATAACAGGAAAATGGCTATTGCTGGAGTAGATTTGACATTGTCTAAAAAAAAGACATTAACAATGTTAAGAAAACAAAGAGAACAAGGCTTGGTTCAGTCTACAGATTGTATACAAAATAATGGTAAGTATGACACATTATCCGGAAATGAGAGCATGTCAGAGGATGATGATGAAGATGATACATATCCAGAACCTACAAGCTATAAGAGACTACTTCAGAAGAAGGAAAGAACTCCTTCAAAGAAAAAGAAAACTAAACTTCTACAAACACTTGTAAGTGCTTGTGATAGGGCTGGTGTGTCAGACCGTGCTGCAGCACTCATTGCTATTTCTCTTTTACAAGATATAGGAGCTGTATCAACTCAGAATACAGCTGAAGTTGTGGATAGAAACAAGATCAGAAGAGCTAGACAAAAGAAAAG
>JBAKBP010027846.1:0-29480 GCA_037953745.1 Lithodes maja | reverse complement strand
CAATAGTTTTGAGATTTTAAGACGTTCTCCCGAATTCTTTGTCAATTTTAAGACCTTTCGTGGCATTTAGGTGTCGATTTTTTTCCTGTGGAGTTATAGTGAGCCCGCAATTATAATAGATGTCTAGGGAAGAAACTAAAAAATATATATAAAGAAGAATAAGAAGAATATTTATGAGAAGACAAAATATATTCCCCTTAATGAAAAGACAAAAATATACTCTTAAAAACCTATGACAGAGTTGACAGAGAAGGATTGTGGAAAGTATTGATAATATACGGAGTAGTTGGTAAGTTGCTGAAAGTAGTTAACAGCAATTGTATTAGGGTGTAAGGGAGGCAGTGCATGTGGAGAATGAACAGAGCGAGTTCTTTGATCTGAATGTTGCATTTATGCAAGGGTGCGTGATGTCCCCATGATTGTTCAATATATATACAGTATATGGATAGATTCATGAAAGAAATACAAGGAAGAACAGTGAATGTTGGTGTACCCCTAATAGGGGAAAGGAGTAAGTGGAAATTGCCTGTGCTGCGGCTTGCTGATGATACAGTCCTGTTGAGTGACAATGAGTGTGAGTTGCAGGGTCTGGTAAATATGTTTGGAACAGTGTGTAACAAAAAGTCAACCTGAAGGTAAATGTGGGGAAAAGTAAGGTTATGGTCTTTGAAAAGGGGTTCAGTCACAGTGTGAGGTGAGGTTGAATGGTCAGGTTATGGAGGAGGTCAGGAAATTTAAATATTTGAGCAGTGTAATGAATAAGGATAGGAGTATGAAGTGCGGGAGAGAGTATATTATACAAGTAAATGTATGTATACCAATGTGTTGAACGTAATAATTAACAGGAGTAGTGAGGTAAGCAATGCAAATCTAATGAACTTCTAGAACCAACTGTACAAGCTTCAACATTTACGGGTACACCAACGTCTTCAGTACAGTTTTCGTGTTTTCCGCTACATCATTCCCCAGGGTGTTGGGGAAGGGCGAAGAAGGAATAAGCTAAATTAAACAATGCTCAAGGGGATATTTGTCTGGTCCCCCTTCTCCCTCATGTCTAACTTCATTAGTTTTAAGATTTTAAGACACTAATCCAACTAGTTTGGCTATTTCAAGACCTTTCACCTTGTTTCTTTGCCATTGTTAAGAGCTTTCGTGCCATTAAGTTGGCAATTGTTTTCTGGCGAGCGATAACCCGCCTGCAATTTATGGGGGAACCGGCCTTCGGCAGGAAATTTTTCTACCGAAAAATGTACAATTGTATCTCGAAAGGCTGCCATCTATCTATCTATCTATTGCCTGACGCCGTGATCCCCGAAGGGGTGGCCACGAACGAACCGCCCCCATGCACCTCTGTCCCCAGTCAGTCGACGCCCCTCCCCCCAACCAGCACCGCCTTCATTCATGTAGTTCCTCACTCCATCCTTCCACCTCATATTCGGTCTACCTCTCCCCCTCTGTCCCTCCACCTCGCTCTCGTACACCCTCTTAGTCATTCTCTCGCTTTCCATACGTTCCATATGGCCGAACCATCTCAAGTTGTTCCTTTTCACACTTTCCAGCACATCTACCTCCACACCACACCTCCTTCTTACTTCCTCATTAGTCTGTCTATCCCTCCATGTAATTCCGCACGCACTCCTTAAGTAATTAATTTCCACTGCTCTCACTCTTGGTCTGAGTCTCTCAACCAACGTCCATGCTTCGCTTCCGTAAGTCAGTGTCGGGATTACCACACTGTCATGCAAGGACTTCTTCACTTCCATACTGACCACCCTATTTCTTGTTACTGCTTTTAGCGTTCCTACAACCCTCTTCCCCTGTTGTACCCTCTCCCGCACCTCTTCATCCATAGTCCCATCTTTACTCAACACACTGCCCAGATACTTAAAAGAGTTGACGATCTCCATAGCCTGACCGTTCAGCTTCACCTCACACTCTGTGACTTCACCCCTTTCGAAGACCATAACCTTGCTCTTCCCCGTATTTACCTTCAAATTCCGTTTTTCGCACACTGTTCCAAACTCATTTACCAGACCCTGCAACTCCCATTCATTATCACTCATCAGAACTGTATCATCCGCAAACAGCAGTATAGGTAGCTTCCACTCAATTCCCTCCCTTTTCAGCGATACACCAACATCCACTGCTCTTGATAGTATTTCTTTCATAACTCCATCCATATATACAGTAAACAACCACGGGGACATCACACACCCCTGTTTCAAACCAACATTCAGGTCAAAGAACTCGCTCTGCTCACTCTCCACACGTACTGCCGCCTTTGCACCCTCATACATGCTCTTCACTGCTTTCAGCAACTTGCCCTCTACTCCGTATATTCTAAGTACTTTCCACAAACCTTCTCTATCCACTCTGTCATAGGCCTTCTCAAAGTCCATAAAGGCAACATACACCTTTTGTTTCTTCTCCAGATACTTCTCCACAACACAATTCAGGGTAAAAATCTGATCTACACATCCTCTTCCCTTCCTAAAGCCTCCCTGCTCGTCGCCTATCCATTTCTCCGTTCTCACTCTCACTCTCTCAATCACTACCCTACTGTATACCTTCCCTACTAATTCCTCGGTGGTTACCACACACTCCTCTTTCCCCTTTGCCCTTATATAGGGGGACTATTATGCCAGTCTTCCAGTCATCGGGTGCACTCCCCTTCTCCCATGCTAGTTTGCCATGAGGCTGCCATGAGGTGTTTTTTATGCAGCTTGATGGAGGTCTAGGGAACCAAAAAAATATAAATAATTATATATTTATACAGTATATACCGGTGTATATATATATATATATATATATATATATATATATATATATATATATATATATATATATATATATATATATAGCTGACAGGGCTAAGATTCGAACCGTACAGGCAGGAGGTCCAGTCATCTACACTCTCGTGGTGGTGTAGGTGACTGGACCTCCTGCCTGTACGGTTCGAATCTTAGCCCTGTCAACTATATTTGTCATCCAATAAATATATATATATATATATATATATATATATATATATATATATATAATCCCCTTAAAGTTATAGAATAAGTACAGTAGTTTGAAATTAAAGATTATTAGTAGGGCTATTACTGAACACACCATAACACACAGAGAAAATATAATAAAGCATGGTGCCGTATTGTTGTGTTCCTCCCGCCTCCCTCTAGCTCCCTTCCAGCCTCGGTAGAGTAATTGGCCTTATAATGCAAATGGCCAGGAGAGATATTAAGTCGTGGGTCTAGGTAGTGCCAGGAGTGAGGGAGTGGGAGTGAGGAGGGTGAGAGGGAGTGAGGAGGGTGAGAGAGAGTGAGAGTGAGAGTGAGGAAGTGAGAAAGGTGGGTGTGTATGCGTGGAAAAGGGTGAGGGGGGAGAGAACAGGTGAGGAAGTGAGAAAGGTGGGGGTGTATGGGTGAAAAAGGGTGACGGGGAGAGAGAAAGATAGCAGTGTATGGGTTGAAAGGGTGAGGGGAGAGAGAGAAAGGGTGAGGAAGTGAGAAAGGTGGGGGGTATGGGAGGCAAGGGTGAGGGGAGAGAGAGAATGGGTGAGAAGGGTGAGGTGTATGGATGGAAAGGGTGAGGGGAGAGAGAAAGGTGGGGTGTATGGGTGGAAAGGGTGAGGGGAGAGAGAGAAGGGGTGAGAAAGGTGGGGGTGTAGGGGGGGGGCAAGGATGAGGGGAGAGAGAGAAAGGGTGAGGAGATTGAGGTGTATGGGTGGCAAGGGTGAGGGGAGAGAGAGAGGAAGGGTGAGGAAGAGAAAGGTGGGGGGTAAGGGTGGCAAGGGTGAGGGGAGAGAGAACGGGTGAGGAGGGTGAGGTGTATGGGTGGCAAGCATGAGGGGAGAGAGAGAAGGGTGAGGCGTATGGGTGACAAGGATGAGGGGAGAGAGAGAGAAAGGGTGAGGGTGGGGTGTATGGGTGGCAAGGGTGAGGGGAGAGAGAGAGAGAGAGATGGAACAGAACACAGAAATGAGAGATGAGAGAGATCACAGATAAGAGAAGTACGGTATTAAGACATACAGTAGTTGAGGGAGTGGGGGAGGGAAGGGAAGGATGAGGGATAGAAGGGATGGGGAAGGTGAGGGATGGACGGGTGAGAGAGGGTGAGGGAGGGAAGATGTGAGGCCAGAACAATATTGAGGACGGTAGCATGGCGAGGCAGAAGAGTTGCCCTCATAATGCAAATGACCGAGAGGGATATTAAAGTTTGGCTCCAGGCAGTGGCATGATGGGGGGGGGAGGGGGATAAAGGAGGGGGAGGGAGGGAGAAGGGTAAGGCGGGAGTGGAGAGGAGGGGGAAATATAAGAAAGGAGTGAGCATGGGGAGGAGTAAGGGAGTGAGAAAGATGAGGGGTGGAGAGGGAGTGGAAATATAAGAAAGGAGTGAGAATGGGTAGGAGTATGGAAGTCAGAAAGATGAGGAGGTGGAGAGGGAGTGGGAAATAAAAGCAAGGAGTGAGAATGGGGAGTAAGGGAGTGAGAAAGATGAGGAGGTGGAGAGGGAGTGGAAAATATAAGAAAGGAGTGAGAATGGGGAGGAGTAAGGGAGTGAGAATTAAAGATGAGGGGTGGAAAGGGAGTGGAACATATAAGAAAGGATTAAATGGGGAGGAGTAAGGGAGTGAGAAGGATGAGGGGATGGGAAGGGAGTGAGAAGGATGAGGATTAAGGAAGTGGGACAGATGAGAGTGTGTAGTGTGAAGGAAGACGGGTGAGCCAATGAAAACAGTTGCCCTTATAATGGAAATAGCCAAGAGGAATATTAAGGGGAGATGGGCCCTTTTTTGGTCCCCCTTCTCCCTCATGTTTAGCCTCATTAGTGTTCAGATGTTATGACGTTTGACCCATTAGTTTGTTGATTTTAAAACCTTTTGTCCCATTTCTACTTCAATATCAAGACCTTTCGTGCCATTTTCTTGGCGAGCGATAGCAAGCCTGTAATTTAAGTGATTAAATTACAGGCTCGCTATCGCTCGCCCAGAAAACAAATTGACACCTGAATAGGATGAAACGCCATAATAATGGGGTGAAATGTCTTTAAATTTCCAAACTAATGGAGCGAAACAGGGGAGGTCCAAAATTATCCCCTCGGACCCAATAAGTTTACTAAGAGTGAACACAATATATATAATGATACTTTGCTCAATATGGTTCAAGTGTACAGTATTATAGTTTTATTAATTAATATCATGGAAGGAAAATTATGATAAAGTTGTAAAGATGGGACAGGACTTTTGAGCTTCGAAGTTGGAAGGAGGAGCGGGAAGAATGATGAGCAGGGAGGAGGAAGAGGAGGAGGGAGGAGGAGGAGGAGGAGGAGGAGGAGGAGGAGGAGATGAGGAAGTAGAAAGAAGTAGCAGAGGGAGAGGGAAGAAATAGTAGTTGTTATCATGAGGAATACTAAGGAACACAAAGGACTTACTCACTGCAACAAACCTAGTAGTCCGTACAAGGCAGTTTGGATATCTACACGGTTAAGCTACTAACTACTAGGTAGATACAAATATAATATAACAGAAGGCTCTTCCCCACCCACCACTCCCTCCAGCTTACGCTGGTGTGGAAACAGTAGGAAACATGTACCATGCAGTATGGAAAAACTGACTTGGAATTTCGGATAGATTAGGGTGAAAGGTAATTAATTAGTAGTCTATGCTAGTTCTACATCCAAGATCTTGGGAGGATTAAATACACAATTTCGTCCATGAGTAAACAAAAAACGAAATTCTTTTTATATTGTAAACAATGGTATATCTTCATTTCACGTTGCATTTATTCTGAAAGAAGTGCCATTGTGTTAATCGAGGGTTAGTGGCCAAGTATTTATCCAGGCGGTTCTGGAAAATCTCAACTGTATCACAGTTCACAAAGTTTGAAGGTAGTCTGTTCCAAATGTTCACAACACGATTGAAGAAGTACTTTGCTTCAACATAATTAAAGCGCTCTCCTATAATCTTACGACCATTGTTATAAGTGAACTTTGATCGGCCGATAATGAAGTAATCACTAACATTTGGGTTGCTGAATCCCTTAAAAATCTTGAAAACTTCAATTAGATCATCTCTCAATTTGCGATTGGTAAGACTAAATTAATTCAGTTCCTTAAGACGCTCCTCACATAGATTGTTTCGCAATCTAGGTATCGTTTTTGTGAATGTGTGTTGCACCTTTTCCAGTTTATTAATGTCCTTACTGTAGTATGGCGATCAGAGCTGCACGCAATATTCAAGATGGGGGCACAGAAGTGAGTTACACAGAGTAATTATGAGCTTTTCAAATTTGAATTCAAACGTTCTACCAATGAATCCCACCAACTAATTTGTAATTTGTACTGCCTCTGTCCACTGTTTACTCAGGTTTAGGCCACTAGACAATATTATTCCCAAATCCTTTTCTTTATCCGATTTGAAAGTTGATTGCTATTCATTGAGTAGTCTTTGTGAACGTTGTTACTACCGATGTGTAATACTTTGAATTTGTCAATGTTGAACTTCATTTGCCATTTGTCTGCCGAGTTAACTAAACTAAAGTGTCAAGGTCACCTTGCAATTGTTGCCAATGTATTATTGATAACATATACTTAGTAATGTTTGTGTCATCCGCAAACTTCGATATTTGACATTCTATTCCTTCGTCTATGTCATTTATGTAAAATATAAACAGATTAGATCCCAACAGTGAAATCTGGCGAACGCCACTGAATACATACACCAGTCCAATTCTTTTCCAGTAATGATAATTTGCCGTTTACGACCAGAAAGCCAGTCATGGGGCCATGTTTGTGTTTCATGTTATACCATGGGCTTTCATTTTATTAATATGATGCTTATGGGTCAGAGTATCGAATGCTTTCTGAAAGTCGATAGACTATATATCAACTGCCTTCTCCTCATCGTATGGTTTGTAAATGTTGTTGAAGACGCTAAAAATTACAGGACTTTCCATACAACTAATATCTGCTATTTGTATCGTAAAAGTTTCTCGTCTGTATCGGATGATTGTACTGAAGGTCGATAAATGAGGCCAATTGTTACTTTACATGCTTGATTATATATTTGAGCGTAACCTGTGTCAATAGTGTTAATGATTGGCCTGGATATCACAAGAGGGTGAAAACTGCTCTAACACATATTAGAACTCGACCTCCGCTCTGTGGGACCTTTTGATAAATGAAAAGAGTATATCCTGGCAATACAACATTCCTCCAGAAATACGTGATTTGTTGATTGATCCATGATTCTGAAACGCCAACTATATCACAGTCTTCCATACATGCAAGTGCTTCTAGATCTTCAATTTTGTTTTGTAAGTTTCACTCATTAATAAGTTATTTTGGTTGGTTCTTGGGCTTGACGTAAGGTAGCTTACGTAGATGTTTCTGCCCCTGCTCGGTTGGCGTTATTTGACTTTAAATACTAAATTGCATCATATAAGACAGTATGATTCTACCCATGCGTGCTGCACCAACGGGGTTCAAATTGATGCCATCTTGCTGGAAGGGAATGGGCGGATTATAGAACGATTGATGTTCTCTACGTTTTCTTGTAAGAGAAGGTGTGATTAGAACTTAGGAGGAAGACGAAACAAATGAAGAGTTCGGATGAGAATGTAATCAATTTAAATTATGAGAAGTTAGTAGAAGGAGGACGAGGCAAATGAAGAGTTGGGATAAAAATTTAATAAAAAAAGACGAATAAGAGAAAAGGATGTTATTGATATTAATAGTAATATATGTTTGGTCCCTAGATGTCTCCAACATGTATATTTACAGAGAGTGAGAGAGAGAGATGAGGACAGCAATAATGGAAAGCAGGGGTTTATGCTAGGATCATAAAAAGGAATATGAGGCGAAGGAGAAGAAAATAAGAGTTACACTGAGTTACACAGATACTCAGACAACACAGACCTTGCGGTCCCAACTAGGTGGCCCGGCCTTAATACTACTAGACAGGAACAGTTTATAGTGGAAGAATAGGACACTAAAGTAGAAGGCTCTCTCACCACCCTCCGCTCCCTTCGGCTAAAAAGCCGTACCGGAAAATAGGCTGAAGTGTAACCTTATGGGTCAGGAAATGCCCACAAGGAAAGTTTTTATATAGTATAGGAAGTAATTAGTTTGAAAGGGAAATTACACATGCCTATTGATTAATTCATAATAATCCAATCTTCATCAGATGATTGTCCAGTTTTTCTTAAACGTATCAATTAAATTTGTCATTTGCCCTTGGCAAACCATTCCACTCCTTAACCACTGTTTGTGAAGAAATGTTGTGTCACATCTAAGGATGCCTTTTTTGTTAATGATTTTATTATATTACCTCGAGTTGCAGCAATGTTATTAATTGTGAACAGTGCACCGATATCTACTCTCAAATCCTTCAAGTATCTTAAAACAATCGATAAGTTGGTCTCGCAACTTCCTTTTCTTTAGCGAGAACAAATTTAATTTATTGAATCTTTCATAATATGGCTTGTTTTTCAGAGGGAATTAGTTTAGTTGCTCTATGCTGCACAGATTCGAGTTTTTCAATGTCCTTCTTGTGATACGGGGACCAGAACTGAACGTCATAATTAAGATGGGGTCTAACAATACTTTTGAATAACGGCAAAATATTGTTTTCGTTTTTATAGGTAAAATTTATTTCGATAAATCCCAAAAATTTGTTAGCTGTATTTGCCGCAGAAGCGCATTGCTCTGAGGATTTTAGGTTTTCTGATATTGATACCCCGAGATCTTTAACCTTAAAGTCTGCTATTATTGGTTGGGCTTTCATTTGATAATCATACTTTGTTTTTTGAACCAACATGTAAAATTGGACATTTGTCAACATTAAAGGGCATTTGTCACTTTTCTGACCAATCCACTAATTTGCTTAAGTCGAACTGTAGGCTCTTTCTGTATTCCTCACTCAAGACTATGTTCCCTATTTTTGTATCGTCAGCAAATTTGGAGATAAAGTTATTCAAACCTACATCAATATCATGTATATATATGATAAATAAAACCGGACCAAGGACCGATCCTTGAGGCACACCGCTGGTAACAGGCACCCAATCTGATTATATACCATTTATAATAACTCTTTGCTTTCTGTTTGCAAGCCAGCTTGTAATCCATTGATATATATATTACCTTTTATTCCAAGCATTTCTAGTTTGTCTAATTATTTATTGTGAGGTACCTTGTCAGACGCCTTTTGAAAATCTAGGTACTATAGACTATGTCAAGCGCCTTAGTTGAGTCATTAAGAGTAAACAATTTAGGTTAGGCGCGATTTTCTGGTCCTAAACCCGTGCTGGCTGTTTCTTATTAATTCATTAGATTCAAAATACTCAACTATTGTATCTCCTAAAATGGTTTCAAGAATTTTTCCTATTACTAACATTAAGCTTATAGGTCTGTAATTACTAGCTTTGGTTCGATCACCCTTTTTGTGAATAGGTGTAATGTTTTCCAATCATTTGGGACTCAACCCTGCTGCAGTGATGTGTTAATGGTCATGGAAGCGTATATTTCTTAATTTACTTTTTTACTATCCTAGTATGGAAATTATCAGGCCCTGGAGTCTTGTTGATATTTAATGTATTTCATTAACATAATACTTCACTTGCGCTGATAGTAAAGTTATATATTACTTGCGTTGTCACTGCCCTATATTTTGTATTATTCATTTTATATTACTTCGTTTGTAAAAACAGAACAAAAATATTTGTAAAGTGTATTTGCAATATCTATGTCGGCTGTCACTATTTGATCATCTCTAGTTAATGGGCCTATTCCACTTTTTATTTATCTGTTGTTATTTACGTAGTTATAAAAATGCTTTGGGTTGTCGATGCTATTTCTGGTTTTAGATACTTCGTAATCACGTTCAGTGTATCTAATCAGTTTCTTAACATTTCTTCTAGCAAGGTTGTATAATTCCTTTACTTGGTCATTAGAACAGTCATTTTGTTTTAAGCTTGAGCATTTTCTGTCTATTTATTATGGCGTTACGGATTTCACTGTTGAACCATGGTAATTTTATTTCACTCGTTTGTTTAACTTTTTTTGGTACATATTTTTTTCTGTGCCATTATAAACATGTCCTTAAACTGTTCCCACATCTCATTTATTTCGTAATTTATATCTAGCCGTGAGTGGGTGTTATGCAGTGCAGAGAGAGAGAGAGAGAGAGAGAGAGAGAGAGAGAGAGAGAGAGAGAGAGAGAGAGAGAATGTGAAAGGAGAGATGAGGGGCTGCAATAATGGAAAGCAGGGGGGCTAACGCAGGGATTAAGTAAAGCTGAGGTGGGGTTTGGCATGAGGAGGGGAGGTGGTGGGAGGTGGTATGTACTGTATAATGTAGGTGGTGGTGGTGGTGGCATGTGTGAAGGATGGGAGGTGGTATAACACTATAATGTAGGTGGTGGTGGTGGTGGTGGTGGTGGTGGTGGCGGCGGCGGCGGGGAGGTGGTATAACACTATAATGTAGGTGGTGGTGGCGGCGGGGAGGTGGTATAACACAATAATGTAGGTGGTGGTGATGGTGCTGGTGGTGGTGGCGGCGGCGGGGAGGTGGTATAACACTGTATAATGTAGGTGGTGGGAGGTAGTATAACACTATAATGTAGGTGGTGGTGGCGGGGAGGTGGTATAACACTGTATAATGTAGGTGGTGGGAGGTGGTATAACACTGTATAATGTAGGTGGTGGGAGGTGGTATAACACTGTATAATGTAGGTGGTGGTGGTGGTGGTGGCATATGTGAAGGAGGGGAGGTGGTATGTACTGTATAATGTAGGTGGTGGTGGTGGTGGCATGTGTGAAGGAGGGGAGGTGGTATAACACTGTGTAATGTAAGTGGTGGTGGTGGTGGCACGTGTGAAGGAAGGGAGGTGGTATAACACTGTATAATGTAGGTGGTGGTGGTGGTGGTGGTGGAGGGGAGGTGGTATGTACTGTATAATGTAGGTGGTGGTGGTAGTGGCATGTGTGAAGGAAGGGAGGTGGTATGACACTGTATAATGTAGGTGGTGGTGGTGGCGGTGGAGGGGAGGTGGTATGTATGACACTGTATAATGTAGGTGGTTTTGGTAGTGGCATGTGTGAAGGAAGGGAGGTGGTATGACACTGTGTAATGTAGGTGGTGGTGGTGGTGGCATGTGTGAAGGAAGGGAGGTGGTATAACACTGTATAATGTAGGTGGTGGTGGTGGTGGCGGTGGAGGGGAGGTGGTATGTACTGTATAATGTAGGTGGTGATGGTAGTGGCATGTGTGAAGGAAGGGAGGTGGTATGACACTGTATAATGTAGGTGGTGGTGGTGGTGGCGGTGGAGGGGAGGTGGTATGTACTGTATAATGTAGGTGGTGGTGGTAGTGGCATGTGTGAAGGAAGGGAGGTGGTATGACACTGTATAATGTAGGTGGTGGTGATGGTGGCATGTGTGAAGGAAGGGAGGTGGTATAACACTGTATAATGTAGGTGGTGGTGGTGGTGGTGGTGGCGGTGGAGGGGAGGTGGTATGTACTGTATAATGTAGGTGGTGGTGGTAGTGGCATGTGTGAAGGAAGGGAGGTGGTATGACACTGTATAATGTAGGTGGTGGTGGTGGTGGTGGTGGCATGTGTGAAGGAAGGGAGGTGGTATAACACTGTATAATGTAGGTGGTGGTGGTGGTGGTGGTGGTGGCGGTGGAGGGGAGGTGGTATGTACTGTATAATGTAGGTGGTGGTGGTAGTGGCATGTGTGAAGGAAGGGAGGTGGTATGACACTGTATAATGTAGGTGGTGGTGGTGGCGGTGGAGGGGAGGTGGTATGTATGACACTGTATAATGTAGGTGGTTTTGGTAGTGGCATGTGTGAAGGAAGGGAGGTGGTATGACACTGTATAATGTAGGTGGTGGTGGTGGTGGCATGTGTGAAGGAAGGGAGGTGGTATGACACTGTATAATGTAGGTGGTGGTTGGTGTTATAGTCTATTCACTGTAAGTAGGCGAGAAATCATGACCTCTAACCCCTGTAACTCAAAAACGACTAGAGTAATATAGCTAATATTTCTACCATTTGGGAAGAGTCAGTCAAGGAATAGATGTGGAAATTTACAGCTAATTTGCTCTAGCCCTTTTTGAGTTACAGAAGATAGAGGTCATGATTTCTCGCCTACTTACAGCGAATAGACTATAGGTGTGAGAGAGGTGAGGTGGTGGGAGGTGGTAAATGCACTGAACTATTCAACTCTAGTTCTTCCCAAGCTTTCTGGAATCTAGCTATGAACCTCTCCAACAACTATTTTCCCTCGTCTGTCCCTCCCCTTGTCCACTCTGATGGCACTACCCTCACTTCTTCCTCTGACAAAGCTGAACTCTTTGCCCAAACTTTCCCTAAAAACTCCACCTTGGATGATTCTGGTATTATTCCTCCCTCTTCACCCCCCTCTCTCCTACTTATGCTTAATATCCTAATCGCCTCTAAAGATGTAATTTCTACCCTCTCTGGGCTAAATACTAAGAAGGTGTAGGGACCGGATGGTGTTCCTCCTGTTGTACTAAAATGTGTGTTTCCATGCTTACTCCATGCCTAGGCAAACTCTTCCGTCTCTGTCTCTCCTCTAACATATTCCGTTCTTGGTGGAAGTTTGCTTTCATTCAACCTGTCCCAAAGAAGGGTGACCGCTCTCAACCTGCCAACTAACGTCCAATTTCTCTTATATCTTGCATATCCAAAGATTTTGAAATTCTTCTTACTTCAAAATTACTTCGATCTAGAGATAAATTTTACATCTATAGTAGCAACATGACATCTAGCGATATTCTGGAGATTTGAGCCATTTCAGAGTGATAGTCTAAAGATTGTGGTATTATTCTAGCGATTTTCGGTATTTATTTACTATATAGCGGACTTGATTTGGTAACTCTAGTGACAAGGAAGGATGTAAACATAAAAGTTCAAAGGTAAGAGGTGGTAATTGCTAGGCAAGCTATAAAACATTGGACTCCTAAATGTCATATACAAATAGTACGGTATATTATTACATTATGAGGGAGAACCATCCTCAAAATGATGTGTCTTAAAGCCCTTGTAAGTTGAAAAAAATATATATATATATACCGGTATATATAACATTAAAAGGACACTAATTTGGCTATATCTCTTGACTGAAAAAGCAACTCTATCAAGCCAACCAGTCCCAAAAGTGTAACGTAACAACCAGGGCTGCATTAAAACACACAATTGTACATATATACTGTAAGTGGATCATGGATAAAGAAACCATCACAAAAACCATATACATATAATGAATACTTTATAGTCCTACAACGAAAAGATAATACTAGGCAATGTTGTGCTTTAGTCATTTAATCAGGTAGTAAACACAAAAACAATACATTACTCTTCGATAAAAGAAAAACAATGCTTAAATATCTTGGAATAATACCAAGGCCCTGACCACCGACTACCCAGCATGCTCCATAAGGCCGGTATAACACGAGAGCTTTTATAGTCAACATTCGATAATCAACATTTTTCTGGCAACATTTCTAGACTATTTTGCACTGGTATCGGAAACTAGACTGATGATAGATGAGCTTAGGTGACCGAAATAGTATAAATGTTGACCTCATAAGCTGCCAGACCAGTGTTAAGGATAAATGTTGAGGGAAAAAGCGCTCGTGTGAAACCGGCTTAAGAAACAACTAACATCTATAACTATAACACGATTTAAGGGGAGGCAGACCGTTTTTCTGGACCCCCTCCTCCCTAATGTTTAGCCCCACTAGTTTGGAGATTATAAGACCTTCGGCCCATTAGTTTAGCGATTTTAACACCTTTCGCCCCATTTCGTTGTCAATTTTAATTTCTTACCATTTAGGTGTCGATTATTTCCTGGCGAGCGATAGCGAGCCTGCAATTTTAAGAGGAACCGGCAAGAGGAACCGGCCTTCGGCCGGCACATTTTTCTACCGAATAATGTACACATTTATCTTGAAGGGGGGTCTAGGGGGTGGTTTTCTAAGCTTGATGGAGGTCTAGGGAGGAAACTAAAAAAATATATGAATAAATGAATTAATAGACCAAACAAACGGTCTGCCTCCCCTTAAGTTATTGAGCTAATATGTCTACCAATTGTGAAGAGTCAGCCAGGGAATATAATACATGTTCAGCCCCTTAGCCCCTAGCCCTATTTGAGCTACAGAGGTTAGGGTTCACGATCTTTGGCCTACTTAACCCCTTCAGCACCATGACGTCATGTTAACCTTAAATCTGGCTAACACTACACGATTGTATGCAGTTTAAGAAGAACCTATATGCTATTCGGAGGGTTATTGGAGATCGATTTTACCCCTTTGAGCCCTAGAGGTAGAGCATAAACTAAAGAAAATCGTCTAATGGTAACCAAAATATGATGGAAATGACGTCATGGTGCTGAAAGGGGGGGGGGCTACTTATTAATTTATATATTTAATTTTGAGTTTCCTCGCTAGACCTCCATCAAGCTTTAAAATAAACACCCCCTATACCCCCCGTTCAAGATATATTTGTACATTTTTCGGTAGAAAAATGTCCCGGCCGGTTCCTTCAAAAATGACAAGCTCGGCATCGCTCGGCAGGAAAAAAGAGAGACCTAAACGGCACGAAAGGTCTTATTATTGACAAAGTAATAGGGCGAAAGGTCTCAAAATCGCCAAACTAACGGAACGAACGTCTTAAAACCTCGAAATTAATATGCTAAACATGAGGGAGAAGGGGATCCAGAAAAAGCGAGTAGTACCCCTTTAAAAAAATGAGTATCTGTTTCATACCCTTATCATTAACCAACCAAATGTTCAAATCTCCAGCTTGAGAACTGTGGTCATGTAGAAGAGCCGATAATGGGAAAGATTGTATCAGTAAAAACTCTCCACAAGGGAGGTGTGAGAAGGAGGCAACCCGAGGAATATAAACATGAAGGTCAGAGGTCGGGGGTGGTAACTGCTGGCTGGGGAGTAAAGCCGGAGTCACACGAGCCGTTTTTCGAGCAATTTTCACGGACAATTATGGTCTGGCAGTTTCAAATATTGCACTTTATCAGAATTCAGCCGCCTAACATACTCTACCTTCAGTCTAGTTACCGATACCAGTGCAAAAAAGTAGCTAAATATAACGAGAAAAAAACTTGCTCATGGAAATTGACGGAAAAATCGTTCGTGTGACAGCGGCTTGAGTCATAACCTCAGCAGTAACATGGCGTCAGTATCAGTTTGTCTTGGCTTACTGGAGATTATCTAGGAAGGACCTCTAGGGTTCAAGTGGGTGCAATATCTTATTTGACCTTCCTATAGTGAATAATACCGTATTTTGATTGCCAAACTAACACTTTATAATGGGCATCACATTTAAAGCATTAAGGACGGCTTAACAGTGAATCTATTTATTAACATCAATAAAGTTAACGAATAAAAGAGCAAAAACAAATACCAATGAACAAAAGACGACAAAATAAATATATAAACACATACCAATATACATAAACAAAATATAAATTACGTAAGATAAGTAAGTAAATAAAAAAAGTATAAATTAAATAAGAGGCGTGAGGGGGAGGGCATGAGAAATATAATTGATGAAGGTCAGAGGTGAGGGCTGGGGGTAGGTAACTTGAGAGAGAGAGATTTACATATATTTACATCGATTTACATAGATACACTGGCCACACAGACCTTGCGATCCCAGCGAGGTGGTCAGGACTTAATTCTAGTAGAGATGGCATATCCGATAGAAAAGGAAAGTTGAAGGAAAGGATAGAAAAGAAGAAGGCTCTCTCCCCACCCTCCGTTCCCTCCGGCAATTGCCGTACATGAAAAAGTTGGAAGTGATTAACCTTGCTGGGCTTCGAAATCCCCAAAGGAATTTACAGGGAAAAAAAAAAAAAAAAAAAAACATCATGCAACCCTTCACCTTAGCAGCATGTACATTTTGGGGTTAATTGGAATCATCCAACCCATTACCCTTAGTAGTATGTACATATTTAGTGATGTTTATTATTCTTATTTTTTATTTGTGTATTATTTTTTTCTTTTCTAACGCTCTCTTCAGCTTAACAAATAATAACGGTGTTACATGGATGTGGTGGTGCTGGTTGGGGGAGGGGCGTCGACTGACTGGGGACAGAGGTGCATGGGGGCGGTTCGTTCGTGGCCACCCCTTCGGGGATCACGGCGTCAGGCAATAGATAGATAGATAGATAGATAATTACTGCCTACTCCATACCAATTTTTCTGTGGTATGAGTCTAGATTTTTCTTAAATGTATCTATAGAGGAGCTGTCTATTACTTTATTTGGAAGTTTGTTCCACTCATCAATTACATTGTGAGTGAAGACATTTTTTGTTGCATCTAGATTCGCTCTCCGACCTAATAATTTTAAATTGTTTCCTCTTGTAGATGTGTCTTCGTTTTTTTTTAATAACTTATCTAGATTAATGTTACTGAATCCTTTTAGAATTTTAAAACACTATCAATTGGCCTCTCATCCTTCGTTTCTTAAGTGAAAATAGATCAAGTTCTCTCAGTCTTTAATCATATGATTTATTTCTCAATAAAGGAATTAGCTTAGTGGCTGGCCTTTGCACAGATTCCAATTTTTTAACATCCTTTATGAGGTGAGGTGACCAAAACTGCACAGCATATTCGAGGTGCGGTCTCGCCATACTTTTGTATAAGGGCAAAACTATGTCTTTGCTGTGATAGTGGAAGTTTCTTCTGATGAAACCTAGTGCCCTGTTTGCAGCCGCTGTGCATTGATTGGAAGATTTTAAGAGAGAGAGAGAGAGAGAGAGAGAGAGAGAGAGAGAGAGAGAGAGAGAGAGAGAGAGAGAGAGAGAGAGAGAGAGAGAGAGAGAGAGAGAGAGGGGGGGAGGGTAATGTAGAGCATGACATTAACCCATTCAGTACCATGGACGTCCTTTTCGTCATATTCTGGCAACTATTAGACGATATTATTCAGCTTAGGAAGGACCTCTAGCAATAATAAGGCTTCAATATATCTCGACCAACCCTTTCAACTACCACATTTCCTTCCTAAGCTGCATATTATCGTCAAATTATAACTATAATAGAATATAGCACACGTCGCTGGTACTCAAAGAGTTAAGGGGGGTGGGGTGGAGAGTTATACTTTGCATGGCTTGCTTGTTTCGCGTTTTCAGTATATGAGACTTTTTAAACCATATTCTTGCTTCCAATAGACGATTTTCCTCAGTTTTATATGGCCCTCTAGGAAAGAAAAGGATAGTCTACCACAATTATCTCTCTAACTCCCCAATGTCCTTCCTAAACTGAATACAATTGTTTACTGATAACGTCAACGAATTCTATAAGATTTAAGGGCTGAGTAAAATAGGATTGATATAGTAATGGAGCCTTCTGCTAAATATATGAATAAGTATGTATATGAAAAAGTATGTGACTAAGTGTGTGAATAAATAAGTATATAGCCTAATATAAACTAAATCTAAACCATAAATACAATGAACAGGACATGGTAGAGATAGTCTGTACTCAATTGGTGTTAAATATACTTCCCAAAATACATAGTCTCATGATAATACAAAAGACCAGCCTCGTCTGAAAGGCTTAATTATTCTTTTTCAGAGAGAAGATAATGTTTTAGACGGTTTTTGCAGCTTAAGGGTATTTTTTTGGAGCCCCTTTTCTCATGTTTAGCCCCATTAGTTTTGAATTTTTAAAACATTCGCTCCATTAGTTTGGCGATTTTAAGACCTTTCGTGCCATTTGGGCAAATGTTCTGCTGGCCAGCGACACCGAGCCCCCAATTTAGGAGAAAAAATCATCCGGGGCATTTATCTACCGAAAATTACACACATTTATCTCCAAGGAGGGTCTTTGTTGTATTTCAAAATTTATTGGAGTTCTAGGGTGGAAACTAAGTAAATAAATATATAATAAATAAATACAAATCTCCCCGTAACCAAGATAAATGTCTCCTACTCAGAGGTGGTTGGAGAAAGTCAAACGCAAGGATTTTATTATATATAATAACTCAAGGTTGTTGATAAGGGTCACTGGGAAATTAGAAGGAAGGAGGGTAGGGGGTGATGGTCACTGCAATATATTATATACAGTATATATATATATATATATATATATATATATATATATATATATATATATATATATATATACAGTATATATATATATATATATAATATTACAAATATGAAAGCTTAAAAGCTTATTGAAAATAATTAGAACATAACAAAAACAAAAACAAAATATATATATGGGGCAGAATGATAGGGTTAATACAAAGGAGGGGTAATTTAAACAAAGTTAAGCGGGTGCGATGATACAGTAGAGTTAAGGGAGGGTTTTAATTTTGAAATATAGAGGGATTCTAAAACTCTAATATCAACACGTTGACAGGAATCCAAAATATCAAAATGATCCTGTTTCACACCAAAACCACAAGATATAGCGTGTTCCCGTACAGCTGAGTAAGAAGGCGACTTGAAAGGCAGACCTGTTCTACTAGACTGACCTATGTGCTCGTCAATTCGTGTTTTGAAAGCTCGGTATGAGCTTCCAATATACCCTGCCTGGCAGCTAGGGCAAGCGAACTTGTAAATAATTGACGAACGAAGGTCAGTGGGTAGTCGATCTTTAAACTTAAAAAATGAACCAATTTTAAATGTATTCTTATGAATGAAGCTGAAAGTAATTTGCGGGTAAAATTTTAGCAAATATCTTCTTAAATTATTTTCTATTTTACTCGAGACTTCGCCTAGGTAAGGAATGACTAAAAATATCTCCTCCTTTCTAACTGTCGGAATACTATGTTTTGGTTGGTAAATTCTACACAAATAATTATTTACAATTTTATAAAAAATGTTGGTGCTATAACCATTCTTAACAAAAAAGTCTTTTAGAAACCTAATTTCCTTATGAAATAATTGGTAACTGGATGTGAGTGAGTAGGCTCTGTGAAGCAGTGTCTTTATCGCATTAATCTTGAATTTATTTTGACAATAGCTAAAAAAACTCGTCCCTAGTCCCGAAAACGTACCTTTACGGAAAATTGAGAAGCAAAGTTTACCATTGATTTTCGTGATTAGTATATCTAAAAAAAGCAAGTTTATTTTCGGATTCGGTTTCCATTGTGAACTTTATATTCTTATTCGGGCGCAAGTTCGACTAGAATAATAGTCCATCAGGCGCCTGGCCCGGGGGGACGATTAATATGAAGGGTGTGCCTGGAAGTGTGGTGTGAGGGCTTGTGGCTTTGGCTCCGCTGCATGTCTGCCTGCCGAGATCGGAACCTCTCCGGGTGGTCAGGGGCCAGGGGAGTGCTGGAGCGACCTTGGTAACCCTGGTCTCTGGGTCTTCTCCTGGGTGACCTGGATGTGTGTGAGTTTGTGTTTTTTATCTGTGTTTATTTTTTGTTTTATGTTGTTTTTGTGTTTTCCCTGTTCTTGCTCTGTCTTGAGTCGGCTACCCCCAAAATGGGGATTGGGCCTGAGCATATAGATAGATAGATAGATATTCTTATGTTTTGCATTTATATAATCAAAAAAGAGTTGGGCGTGACTGGGATCCTTGAATATTACTAGCGTATCATCAACGTACCTCCGGTACAATAAGGGTTTAAAATTAGATGGGCATTGATCAAGCCAAATTTGTTCCCAATAGCATAAAAATAAGTCAGCTAAGGGGGTTCAGCTTCATTCATAAGAATACATTTAAAATTGGTTCATTTTTTAAGTTTAAAGATCGACTACCCACTGACCTTCGTTCGTCAATTATTTACAAGTTCGCTTGCCCTAGCTGCCAGGCAGGGTATATTGGAAGCTCATACCGAGCTTTCAAAACACGAATTGACGAGCACATAGGTCAGTCTAGTCGAACAGGTCTGCCTTTCAAGTCGCCTTCTTACTCAGCTGTACGGGAACACGCTATGTCTTGTGGTTTTGGTGTGAAACAGGATCATTTTGATATTTTGGATTCCTGTCAACGTGTTGATATTAGAGTTTTAGAATCCCTCTATATTTCAAAATTAAAACCCTCCCTTAACTCTACTGTATCATCGCACCCGCTTAACTTTGTTTAAATTACCCCTCCTTTGTATTAACCCTATCATTCTGCCCCATATATATATTTTGTTTTTGTTTTTGTTATGTTCTAATTTTTTTCAATAAGCTTTTAAGCTTTCATATTTGTAATATTATCTTTTGATTTGTAGACCACTGAAGTATATATATATATATATATATATATATATATATATATATATATATATATATAATATATATATATATATATATATATATACCGGTATATATATATATATATATATACCGGTATATATATATATATATATACCGGTATATATATATATACCGGTATATATATATATATATATATATATATATATATATATATATATATATATACCGGTATATATATATATATATATATATATATATATATATATACCGGTATATATATATATATATATATACCGGTATATATATATATATATAATATACAGTATATATATATATATATATATATATATATATATATAGATATATACTTTCCCCTATGTGTATGAAGGAGACAAAAGGCAAAGCAACCTGTGACAACTGACCGCCCAAAGCTGAAAAAATTATTGAGATCCAAATTCAAGGTACGTTAAAGTCATTATGTCTGGACACACGAAGCTTGAAGCAGTTTAAGTTATAGGAAGAGGGAAAGACAGATTAAGGGATAGAGTTCCAAAGGTTACTTATTGAGTAAAAGAAAGACTGGAAAAATAATTTGTCCTGGGTTAGAGTTGGACAAAATAGGGGTGAGAATGTGTTGAATGGCGGGTGCCTCCCACTATCTGTAAGGGAGGAGATTCATTATTGTAAAAACAGAAAAAGAGTGAGAGAGATGGAACATTGCGGCGTGTAGAGAGAGATTGTAGGGAATTAGTAAAGAGGAGGTGAATTGATGAGACAAATGCTTTTGACTCTAACCTTTCGAGAAGTCTGGTATGGGTGGAACCTCCCCACACATGCGAACAATACTCGATACATGGGCGCACAGAGCCCCTGCATAACGCAAGAAACTGTGCGGGGGTGAAGAACCCACAGGGACGGTTGAGCACACCTAATTTCTGGGAAGCTACTTTAGCAAGAGTGGTAATATGATCTTTCCAAGGAAGGTCAGAAGAAAAAGATACACCAAGAGAGAAGATGAAAGGATGATTAGTGTTATGTTAAAGATCAGATCAGATGAAGGTATTGAGGGATAAGCCTTTATAACGGCACCTCGTAGCTACTTTCTACTTTTCCTATTGTTTCTGAAGAGTGTAGAGAGGGGAGAAGGGGTGTTGGAGAGAGAGGAAGCTGTTGGAGTGGCTTTAATAAGAGTAAGTGATAGTCTTGTGGAAGATTATGACAGGTTGATAGAAGGAAAAACTGGGTCTTGGAGGTATTGAAGTTACAAGGTTTTCTCTGCCTCAATCAGAAATAAATGATAGATCAGAAGATAGGCGTGCTATGGCGTCATCACGTGACTTTTGGAGTGATTACATGCTGGATTGTTGTGAAAACCTAGTTGAATAGTGTAAGGCATATGAGTGGATAGGACTAGAGGTACAGTTGAGAAAATCCTTAACCCCTTCCGTACCGGTGATGTACTTTTAACTTTATTCTGGCTACTATTAATCGATTTTATTCAGTATAAAAAAGGCATTCCAACAATTAACAGGCTTCAAACTATCTCACTTAACCCTTTTTCCTACCACAGATCCATCTTAAACTGCTCAAAATCGTCTAAATATAGCCAGCATATAATTAAAAGTACGTCACCGGTACAGGAGGGGTTAATCAATATTAAGAAGACAACTGGAGACAGAACAAAATCCTGAGAAACACCTAGTCTTGTAGTAGATGAGACTATGGTGATATTGATGGTAATAGTATAGTAGTAGTAGTAGTAGTAGTAGTAGTAGTAGTAGTAGTAGTAGTCGTGGTGATGGATGTACTCAAACAAGCAATACACCTTCTTCATTTCGTAATATACATACCCGGTACTAACAGCATAGGCCTATACATTACATAAATATAAATCATAATCGTAGTAGTAGTGATGGTGGTGGTGGTAGTAGTAGTGGTAGTGGTAGTGGTGGTGGTGGTGGTAATAGCGGTGGTGGTGGTGGTAATAGTGGTGGTGGTGGGAGTAGTGATGGTGGTGGTGGTGGTGGTGCTAATAATTGTGGTGGTGGTAGTAGTAGTAGTGATAGTGATGGTCGTAATGGTGGTGGTGGTAGTAATGGTGGTGGTGGTGGTAGTAATGGTGGTGGTGGTGGTAGTAATGGTGGTGGTAGTAATGGTGGTGGTGGTGGTAGTAATGGTGGTGGTGGTAGTAGTAATGGTGGTGGTGGTAGTAGTAATGGTGGTGGTGGTAGTAGTAATAGTGGTGGTGGTTGTAGTAATACTGGTAGTGTGGTGGTGGTAGTGGTAGTAGTGATAGTGGTGGTGGTGGTAGTGGTAGTAGTGGTAGTGGTGGTGGCGGCTTACGTATTAGCAGTGAGCTTTAAGGGGAGATTTCCACCTGGAGAATTTTTTTCTGAACCTCTTTCTCCCTCATGTTTAGCCCCATTGCTTGTGAGATTTATAGACGCTTGCCCCATTAGTTTGGCGATTTTAAGAACCCTCGCCCCATTTCTGTCAATTTTAAGACCATTCGTGCCAATTAGGTGTCTATTTTTTCCTGGCGAGCGATAGCGAGCCTGTAATTTAAGGGGAACCGGCCTTAGGCCGGGACATTTTTCTACCGAAAAATGTACAAATTTATCTTGAAAGAGGGTCAAGGGGGAGTAATTTTAAGCTTGATGGAAGTCTAGGGAATCAACTAAAAACCTCCCCTTAAGGTATGCTGCGCCAGTCAGTTTCGCCCAAAGTTATTTCATAAAGCAACACTCCCACTCGTAATTTACAAACTCGCATTTTGCACATTTTTCATATTATTATGCTTGGCCTTCCCGTCTTAATTTTGCAAAAAAAATATATATTCCTTAAGTCTGTTCACTAAGTAATTTACTATATATTCATATTTGTTTTCACAAACTCAACAATTAATTTACAAATATACCGTACCTAACTAGTGAAATCAATAAAAGTAATGAATACATGTGATACTCATAGGACTCGAACCTAGGATACTCACACCGAAATTCCGCCCATTTAATAAGCACTAGGCTATCAAGTTAAAGGTTTATGCACAAACCTACGATATATTATGCATGCTCGAATACTGCATATTAATCTAAGCATGTACAATCGGGGGTATTAAGTGTTGTCATAGATTCCAGTGGTTTTCGCTCAACAAGTGTTATTGGTATCTGTATAGTTACTGGGGAAAAGTGATTATCCCTCAGAGTATTAGTCAGTGTCCGAAACTTTGTGAAATATCTTACAGCACTTATTAACCTCGACTGTACATACACCCAACTGCTCTATGATAAACCTAATGTTTAGACGAATGGAAGGGGTAATTAATGTGGCACTTAACCACAAGGGAAGGCCTCGCTATAAATTACTCCTGAACCTGGATATATTCATATTTGTTTTCACAAACCCACCAATTAATTTACAAATAAACCTAACTAGTGAAATCAATGAAAGTAATGAATGCCTGTGGTACTCCGAGGAGTGATTCATATGCTAAGTAAAATAATGTTATCAATTCTTAGTTAATCGACTAAGTAAAGTAAGTTTGAATCAAAAGAGTACATTTATTATGATGTTTAATATATTTGCAATGCATAATTATTTAACATGTGTTTGGTATTGAATGCCAAATTAGTGTACATTATAGGGGGAATTCTCTGGACGCCCTTCTCATGTTTAGCCCCATTAGTTTTTAAATTTAAAGCTATTCGACCATTAAGTTTGGCCAATTTAAAACTTTTTGTGCATTTTAGGTGTAAATTTTTCACAGGCCAGCGATACCAAGCCTGCAATTTAAAGGGAATTTTGTCAATCAAAAAATACACAGAGCGAGAGAGATTACCGAGGCCCCTACCCAACCCTAAGTGTTTTAACCCTTTTAGTATCGGGGTCATTTCCGTATGGCCGGCAAAACACAATTATCTATGTGTTCCTGCCTTGTTAAGGGGAGGCAGACCGTTTTTCTGGATCCCCTTCTCCCCAATGTTTAGCCCCACTAGTTTTGAGATTGTAAGACGTTCGGCCCATTAGTTTGGGGATTTTAACACCTTTTGCCCCATTTAGTTGCCAATTTTAAGACCTTTCGTGCCATTTAGGTGTCGATTATTTCCTGGCGAGCAATAGCGAGCCTGCAACTTTAAGAGGAACCGGCCGAAGGCCGGGAAATTTTTCTACCGAAAAATGTACAAATTTATCTTGAAGGGGGGTCTAGGGGGTGTTTTTCTAAGCTTGATGGAGGTCTAGGGAGGAAACTAAAAGAAAAATATGAATACATTAATTAATAGACCAAACAAACGGTCAGTCTCCCCTTAAGCCTTTGAGGCACAGGGGGGTTGCCAGAGGATAGCAGATGTACAATGTTTTGGGCCTATAATAATCTAGATTAATTAACCATCTAACTTTCGTTTTCTTAGGAAGACAGCTCAGATAAAACTAAAACCGTTTGGGTAACTAAACTAAAAGTTTCTAAATAAAACGTTCGGTCACATTTGTTAAACATTCAAGAAATTACTCATATTATGCCAAGGAAGACCGACATTAGGAAGAGTGACGCTAATTACCTGGCTGGACCAATATATACCTGTACCGTCTCGAGCACTTTTTCGTTTTTCTTTTTTTTTTCCTATGTGAATGAGGGAGACATAACGCAAAACTGCCTGTGATTAGTGCCTCCCCTAGAGTTGAAAGAGTGACGGGGACAAAATCAAGGAATGTTCGAGCCAAAATGTGTGGACACAGAGTTTGAAGCAATTTAAGCCCTAGGATGAGGGAAAGATAGATTCAGGGAGAGAGTTCCAGGGCTCAGCTGTTGAATAGAAGAAAAAATTGGGAGTATCGTTTCACTCTTGAGTTGGAGAGTTGCACAGAGTAGGGGTGAGATTGTATTGCAAGACGTGTACTACGTACCCTACGTAGAGGAGGTGGTATATCACTGAGAGAGCTCTGAGGAACACTGATTATTGTATTAGCGATAGAATAGTGAGAGAGCTGCAACATTGCGGCGGAGAGAGAGAGGAGAGATTGCAGATAATCGGTGATGTGAACGGGAGTTAATGAGACGAAAGGCTTTCCTTTCTACACATGCGAACAATACTCAATACATGGACGCACTGTGCCCCTGTACAGAGCAAGAAGCTGTGCAGGGGTAAAGAATCCCTTGAGGCGGTTGAGCACACCCAGCTTCTGGGAAGCCGTTTTAGTAGCTATCCATTCAATACAATACAATGCTATATCATATCCCAGATGCTTAATATATGTTAGGCTTAAAAAGTTCAAAGGTTCGAATGGGTGTAGGCTTATAAGTTTTGTTGGTTGGAGAGAGAGAATGAGAGTAAGTGAAAGTGAAAGTGAAAGCAAGTGTGAGAGAGAACGAGAGAGAGAGAGAGAGAGAGAGAGAGAGAGAGAGAGAGAGAAGAGAGAGAGAGAGAGAGAGAGAGAGAGAGAGAGAGAGAGAATGAGAGAGAGAGAGAGAGATGGTGACACTGTATTAATTAACCCCTTCTGTACCGGCGACGTTTCTGTGTTATATGTTAGCCAATTTCTGACGTTTTTGTGCAGCTTAAGAAGGATCTGTGCTAGTAAAAAGGGTTAAGTGAGATAGTTGGATGCCTGTTAGTTGCTAGAGGCCATTTTAAAACTGAATAAAATCGTTTAATAGCAGCAAGAAGAAAGTTAAACGGACGGTACCGGTAATGAAGGGGTTATGGTTCCTATCAGACCTTTTAGTATCGGGGTCACTCTCATACGGTCGGCCAAACACAATCACGTATGTACAGTCGCGCTAATAAGTGATGACTCGGCACCAAGTATGTTTTGATCAATAATTGGTATCAGCAATATCTAAGCTTCATTTCTTCATATCGAGTGACATATACAAACATGTTCCGACACTTAACCCACCCTATTCAACATCTGACAGACATTATTACAGCACAGAGCAAGCCAAACGTAATGATAGCTGGGATATGACTTATTAGCTTAACACAGCACAGAGCAAGCCAAACGTAATGATAGCTGGGATACGACTTATTAGGGCGACTGTATCTCAATCTTGTTAACCAAGGAGAGTGCCCCATTACCTGCCCAGACCAAAACACACCTGTAAACCTTCAACGTCAACCCTCTCACAACGATGGGGTCATATTCGTTCCATTCTGGCCAACACGAACTGATTTTATCCAACTTCGGGAGGAACTCTTGGAATAAATGGCCATTAAAACTGGTTCGTTTAAGGGGGCCCCACCTCGTTTTTTTTCTCTCTCTCTCCCCTTTCTCTCTGGGTTGTATCCATTCCGCCCCATTCAGCCTACTGTTTTAAGTCGTTTTCCTTCATCCATGTGTTGATTCTTTCCGCTCGCCAGCATATTTAAAAACAAAAAATTGACAGCAGGCTAAATTTGTAAATTTTTCGATAGAAAAATGTCTCCGGCGAAGCCAGATTTCTCCATACAATGCTGGCTCGCTATTGCTCGCCAGGAAGAAATCGACACCTAAATGGGGATAAATGTCTTAAACCAGTAGGCTGAATGGGGCCGAATGGATACAAGCCAGGGAAAGAGAGAAAAGGAGAGACAGACAAAAAAAAAAAACGGTGCCCCCCCCCCCCCCCCCCCCTTAAAACAAGAAAGAAATATAAAAGTTACAAACCGATTTTCACGACAAATGGTAGGCAGATAAGATATGCGTCACGTAAGAAGTGGTCCAATTTCGGAGGCGATCGGTAGAAACGCATATCTTTACCAGCGTAGCCGGCTCACAAAGTTATGAACCGAGTTTTACTAAATCTGATAGGCAGATAGGATATGTCCCAAGGAAGAAGTGATTCGATTTATTATATTATATATACCGGTATATATATATATATATATATATATATTATATATATATATATATATATATATATATATATATATATATATATATACAGTATATATAATAGTAAAATATAATGTTTGTAGGCGAACTGTTATATGTACTCTTCTCTTGTTACCTCTTTTTCCCTTCTTGTGTCTCTTGCTGATCCTCCCTATCCCTTGTAGGAGTAAGCCCTGGCTACTGACTGACTGAAATAAAATAAACTAATAAATGACAGACAGACCGTACAAACGCCACACAAAATCCAGACCTACACCTTTCCAACCGCCTGGAGTCATAAAAGGCTACGTTCTTGAGTCCCGTCGTCCACCTCTCCCTTTGGTTGAACGACGTCTAATTAGGCCCCACTAATTGCCTACTTAGCACGGGAATGAGCATCAAATCTCCGAGAAGATGAATCGGGGTCAGCGTTAACCCTATCTTATCAGCGGGGGAGGGTCTTTAGAGTAAAATAGGAAAGAAGAGTAATTGGACAGAGGAAGAACAAGCTGAGAAGTGAGAAGGTCTTTCTTCTCTTGTGTCTTATTGTATTAAATTTGGCGATCTTAGGTCGTTTCATCCGATCAGTTTGGCGACGTTCTGCTTCATTCAAGTGTTGAAATATTTTAGGCGAGCGATTGCAAGCCTGCAATTCAAGAAAACTCGGCCCTTGACCGGGACACTTATCTGCCAATGGATGTAAATTTACAGCTTGAAATAGTGTGTGTGTGTGTGTGTGTGTGTGTGTGTGTGTGTGTGTGTGTGTGTGTGTGTAGGTGTAGGTGTGTGTGTAGGTGTGTGTAGGTGTGTGTGTGTGTGTGTGTGTGTGTGTGTGTGTGTGTGTGTGTGTGTGTGAGTGGGTGGGTGTGTTTATAGGGGTCTGGGAAGCGTCCTTTTTGTTATTTATTTAATTATTTATTTTTTTACTCTAGGGAGCAAACTGAAAAGATATTCCTGGAACATGTCCCCCATAATGGAATCCTCCGTAATTGGCTATTTAGCACAGGGAATGAGCATCAAATTTCCCCCAAGATTAATCGTGCTCAGAGCTATCCCTATTTTTTTTTTTTTTTTTTTTTTTTTAATAAATTTGGCGTTGCTAGGACGTCTCACCCCAATAGTCTGCGATTATAAGACGCTTAACTTTATTCCGTCTCGGGAAGTCGGCCTCTAAGGGAAGTCGGCCTCAAAGGGAAGTCGGCCTCTAAGGGAAGTCGGCCTCTAAGGGAAGTTGGCCTCTAAGATGGTCAGTCACTGGGGTCAGTTAGATTGAGGGGGGGGGGGGGGGGTGCCAGACATCTTTCTCCATCATGTTAACTCCATTAGTTTTGAGCTATGAAGACGTGCGATATTAAGACCTTTCGAGACATGTAGGTGTCATTTATTCCTGGCAAGCGAAATCGAGCCTGCAGTTAGGCGGAACCAGCCTTAGGGCGGGGCATTTTTCTACCGAAAAATGACATATATATCTGGAAGGGACACATAATATCTGTTGAAATGTTATAAAGCTTGACGGAGGTCTAGGAAAGATACTAAAATGAATATTATAAAAACAACTAAACACATAATTAAAGCTCTCCCCCATAGTGCAGACAAAGCTTTAGTTTATATTCTTGTATAGGTCTCCAGGTCAATAGATCTTGTTTGCGGTTATTAAATAAATAGCCTATTGTATTCACGTTCAAGCTGGTAAGAATTACATAGGCTAACTCAAATACAATATGTGGACAGAGGGCGTGTTATATGTCGCTATTGTGGTGTATCGTCAAAGGCAAGCACTTTATTCATACAGTATATATTTGTCCATTAGAGGTTGCAGGAGGAGGAAGTCAGGGAGGAGTACAGGAGAGCAGTGGAAAGACGACTAGGTGGGTTCGACCTGGAAGTTATGGAGGAAGTGGAGGAGATGAGCAAGGTGTTTAAGGATGAGATATGTGCAGCATGTGAGGAGGTGTGTGGAGTGAGGAGAAGAGGGAGGGGAGTGAAAGGTACAGCATGGTGGACAGAAGAGGTAAGAATAGCTGTGGAAGAAAAGAAGAAAGGATATAGAGAGTGGTTGGGTAGTAGAGGGAATGAAGATTCCGAGAGACAGAAACGAGCGAGGTACGTGGAGAGTAAGAGGGTGGTGAAGAGAGTAGTGAAGGAAAGTAAGAGAAGAGTAGATGAGGAATTTGGAAGGAATCTGAGTGTAAAATGGAGGGAGAGTAAGAAACTGTTCTGGAAAGAAGTCAAGAAAGTTAGGGAAGGTAGCAAGGGAAACAGTAAGGGTGTGAAAGATAAGAATGGGAGAATGCTAGCCGAGAAGCAAGAGAGAGTCGAAAGATGGAGGGAGTACTTCAGTGAGTTGCTAAATGAAAGGAATGAAGAGCCAGCAAACATAGCTGGATATGGTATGGGAGGGAGAAGAAGAGAAG
>JBAKBP010027845.1:0-29482 GCA_037953745.1 Lithodes maja | reverse complement strand
AGACTGAAATTTGCATTATTTTACTTTATGCGTTGTTTCCACATGGCGATTTGGATTAGTTGTTTTGCCTTTTTACTGTGTTCGTATACGTTTTGGTTTGTTTATTTTGCAAGTTTTACATTATAATTTGAATCGGTCCAATAAAAAAAAAAAAAAAAAAAAGCTAATGAAAAACATACAACCATACAACTTTAAATGGTTTAACGCTAGTTGCTTTTTCTGGACCCCCTTCTCCCTCATGTTTAGCATATTAGTTTTGAGATTTTATGACGTTCGTTCCATTAGTTTGGCGATTTTAAGACCTTTCGTCCCATTTCTTTGTCAATATCAAGACCTGTAATGCCATTTAGGTGTTGATGTTTTCCTGGCGAGCGAAAGCGAGCCTGTAATTTTAGAAGGAACCCGGACGAAAAATGTATACATTTATCATGAAAGGGGGTGGATTTTTTTTTGTTTTTTTTAATTTGATGGAGGTTTAGCGAGGGAACTCAAAAATACATTAATTAATAAATACATAGGCCAAAAACCAAGCACTACCCCCTTCAAGGAATACATAGGGGGGGGGGGAGGAGGGGGTGGAGGCTTGATGGAGGTCTAGGGAGCAAACTACTAAACAAAAGTCCTTCTATTAAGATATGACTGTGGGATAGGCCCGCGCCTCAGAACGGTTATGTTATCGCCCATAAATATATATATATATATGCTCGTTAAATGAACCGAGGAATATACTTTGATACACTGTACTACTATTGATACACTGTACTACTATTGATAACACTGTACTACTATTCCTCTCGGATAGGAGAACAAATATAAGTCAAAGATAGTCTCGTTACAAAAAAAAAAAAAAAAAAAAAAAAGTTTTGGGGCAGATCATATATTTCGAAGAGATGATTACAGATGGACTATTATAGTGGTAAATGAGAGAGAGAGTTACAGGAATGGGTAGACAGAGAACCAGATGGAGAAATTAAGTCCGAATGTTTGCTGGGTTGGGATAGAACAGGCTAACATCTGACCGGCTAGCGCGGTCACGTTTGAGAGAGCGGCCTTTCTCCTGCAATGGACTAAAGCCGGAGTCACACAAGCCCTTATTCGAGCAATTTTTACGGGAATTTATGGTCTGGAAGCTTAAAAATTACACTATTATCAGAATTCAGCCGCCTAACATAATTTACCTTCAGTCTAGTTACCGATACCAGTGCAAAAATGTCCCGAAATAATATGAGAAAAAACTTGCTCATGGAAAATTGACGGACAAAAGCGCTCGTGTGACAGCGGCTTAACTCAGGATAATGATGATGATGATGACTAATCCTCTTCGCTATTTGATCTATAGTTAAGAACGTATAAGGCGACGTACCTATTTCAATTAGTATCGAATCAGTACACATGAGACAACGCAATGCTTTATTACAGCTCAAATACCTCCGAACGTGTCTTTTAAAGGTATGAATATTCGAATCGGTAACTTTAAATTATGCTAATGACTCTACCTATTATTTAATATTTCAACTGAGCTCTACATTGATTGCAAGCATCATATAAGGAGGAACACTTTGTTGACAACAGTTTGATTTGAGCTTCATCGAAGAGGTTGACCATGCGAAGCTCTATTCGAAAGGTACTCAATGACTTTTTCTCTTCATATTGTATTTAAATTGACGTAATATATATTATATGTATATATATATAATTGTGTAATTTAGTATTGATACAAAATATATATTATATATTTTGTATCAATACTAAATTACTCAATTCGAAATAAATATATCGAACAAACATACCCAGACACAAACCCAGCTTGTCTATGCTCAAACACTCAATCTTTCTTGCAACGACTATTGTCTATTCTCTGTAAGTAGGCGAGAAATCATGACCTCTATCCTCTGTAACTCAAAAAGGGCTAGAGCAAATTGGTTGTACATGTCTACATCTATTCCTTGACGGACTCTTCCCAAATGGTAGAAATATTAGATCGATTACTCAAGTAGTTTTTTAGTTACAGAGGTTAGAAGTTATGATTTCGCCTGGCCACACAGCCCTTCAATCAGCAAACAACAAGTCATGATTTCTCGCCTACTTACAGCGAATAGACTATAGGTCCCCGTAGTAATTAACCTTTTGAAGCTCTGACGCGTTTTAGCAGTTTATTTTGGCGATCATTAGACCAGTTTATGCAGCTTAGGAAGGATGTGTGGGTATTAAAAAAGGTAAAGACTATCTCAATCAACCCCCTGACTTCCATATACCCTTCCTAATCTGAATAAAATCGTCTAATAATTACCAGAAAACAGAAAAGAAATGCGTATTGGATCTTGAAAGGGTTAAAACCACCCCTAGCCTTCCTTTTACTCTATCCTCTGTTCCCGGGAGTGACTCTGGGGGCATCACGAGGGGGAAACAATTGCCCCGAGGATACATATAGCCGCAGTATGCAAATGTACGAGCGTAAATCAAGAGGAGAATGGTGGCGTATTTGCATAAGTCGTGGCGGCGGCTTGAGCGGCGGTGCTACCTAATATACACAGCATTTAAGGGGAGGCAGTTGGTTTTTCGAGTCCTCCTCCTCCCTCATGTTTAGCCCTATTAGCTATGAGACATTCGCCCCATTAGTTTGGCGATATTCAGACCTTTTGCCCCATTTGTTTGTCAATATTAAGACCTTTCGTGCCATTTAGGTGTCTATTTTTTCCTGGCGAGCGATAGCGAGCCTGTAATTATAGAAGTAACCGGCCTTCGGCCGGCACATTTTTCTACCGAATAATGTACACATTTATATCGAATGGGGGTCTTGTGGGTGTTCTTTTAAGCTTGATGGAGGTTTAGAAAGGAAAGTAAACCCCCTCCTTAAACCATTGAGCCGAACCAGTAAATTATGCTGCACAATACCGTCTGAGCTCCCTTAAGACATCGTTGGGCCAAGAACCTTGAAATTACGGCCACTTTGTATTCACGACCCGGGTAAGACTTGGAAGACTTCAAGATTACGGCCCTTCTACACACAACTAGTTCAACATTAAGCCAAGTCAACTATCATGTGTTCCATAAAGATATTATTATTATTATTAATATTATATTATTATTATTATTATTATTATTATTATTTTTTTTTTTTTATTATTTTTTTTTCATTTTTTTTTATTATTATTATTATTATTATTATTATTAGTAGTAGTAGTAGTATTCAACAGACCTCAGACCTTGTCTTCAGGCCCCATTTGCGAAATATTGTATAATTATCAGTTTATATAATATAATCACAACGAACATATACATAGAATACAGTATAATAACACACAAGACGTCGGATCAGACAGTGTTAATGTATCACTTTTTCAAGCATAGCTATGCAAATTAGTATCTTAATTATTCACATTGCAATCATTTTCTTCTTTCATTAGCATATATTAATTTTACTTACTGAGGAAAGAGAAAATGTAAATACAATAATAATAATAATAATAATAATATTAATAATAATAATAATTAATAATAAAACTATAATAATAATAATGGAATATATATATAAACTCTCTGGTAGTGGTTATGTATGGGTGACTGCTTCCTGGGCAAAGATGTCAGATGCTTGGTAGTTTTTCTTGTTGGCTTTTTGTCTCCTTGGCGCATGGCATTCTCTTGATTTTATTGTATTAACATATTTTAGCATATTTATATAGAGTGGGTGATAACATTTAAACCTTACGAATCTCAAACTGAGAATTCTATTTAATAACAGACAATTTTCTCAACACAGAAAAGGTCTATTGTGCTTGCTGTATACATAATACATATTTATCATTTCGTTCTTGGGCCACTCTACACAACACTACCAACCAACACTGCTGATTACGGGGGGATGGTTCACTTTTTGGGCGATTTTTGCTTGTATTCATTATATTTCTAGCTTCCTCCCTAGACCTCCATCAAATTAATAAAAAACTCCATTAGATCACCCTTTTAGATTAATTTGTAAATTTTTCGATAGAAAACTTTCCCGGCCAAAGGCCGGTTCTTCCAACATTACAGGCTCACTATCGTTCGCCAGGGAAAACATCGACACCTAAATAGCACGAAAGGTCTAAATATTGACGAAGAAATGGGGTGAAAGATCTTCAAATCGACTAACTAACAGGGCGAACATCTTAACATCTGAAAACTAATGGGGTTAAACATGAAGAAAGTGGTCCAGAAAACCGGCCCATGTCTGTCCCCTTAATGGTTATCCTTATACGGAGTGAGGACTTTCTGTCAGCTAATATGAACCGACGACAATGTAGCCTATATGTGGTAACCAAGATCCTATATGTGGTAACCAAGTTCCTATATGTGGTAACCAAGTTCCTATATGTGGTAACCAAGATCCTATATGTGGTAACCAAGTTCCTATATGTGGTAACCAAGTTCCTATATGTGGTAACCAAGATCCTATATGTGGTAACCAAGTTCCTATATGTGGTAACCAAGATCCTATATGTGGTAACCAAGATCCTATATGTGGTAACCAAGATCCTATATGTGGTAACCAAGATCCTATAATTATGTGATAACCAAGATCCTATATGTGGTAATCAAGATCCTATATGTGATAACCAAGATCCTATATGTGGTAACCAAGATCCTATATGTGGTAACCAAGATCCTATATGTGGTAACCAAGATCCTATATGTGGTAACCAAGATCCTATATGTGGTAACCAAGATCCTATATGTGGTAACCAAGATCCTATATGTGGTAACCAAGATCCTATAATATGTGATAACCAAGATCCTATATGTGGTAACCAAGATCCTATATGTGGTAACCAAGATCCTGTATGTGGTAACCAAGATCCTATATGTGGTAACCAAGATCCTATATGTGATAACCAAGATCCTATATGTGGTAACCAAGATCCTATATGTGATAACCAAGATCCTATATGTGGTAACCAAGATCCTATAATATGTGATAACCAAGATCCTATATGTGGTAACCAAGATCCTATATGTGATAACCAAGATCCTATATGTGGTAACCAAGATCCTATATGTGGTAACCAAGATCCTATATGTGGTAACCAAGATCCTATATGTGATAACCAAGATCCTATATGTGGTAACCAAGATCCTATATGTGGTAACCAAGATCCTATAATGTGGTAACCAAGATCCTATATGTGGTAACCAAGATCCTATAATGTGGTAACCAAGATCCTATATGTGGTAACCAAGATCCTATATGTGGTAACCAAGATCCTATATGTGGTAACCAAGTTCCTATAATATGTGGTAACCAAGATCCTATAATATGTGGTAACCAAGATCCTATATGTGGTAACCAAGATCCTATATGTGGTAACCAAGATCCTATATGTGGTAACCAAGATCCTATATGTGGTAACCAAGATCCTATATGTGATAACCAAGATCCTATATGTGGTAACCAAGATCCTATATGTGGTAACCAAGATCCTATATGTGGTAACCAAGATCCTATAATATGTGATAACCAAGATCCTATATGTGGTAACCAAGATCCTATATGTGGTAACCAAGATCCTATATGTGGTAACCAAGATCCTATAATGTGGTAACCAAGATCCTATAATGTGGTAACCAAGATCCTATAATGTGGTAACCAAGATCCTATATGTGGTAACCAAGATCCTATTATGTGGTAACCAAGATCCTATAATATGTGGTAACCAAGATCCTATATGTGGTAACCAAGATCCTATAATGGTAACCAAGATCCTATATGTGGTAACCAAGATCCTATATGTGGTAACCAAGATCCTATAATATGTGGTAACCAAGATCCTATATGTGGTAACCAAGATCCTATAATGGTAACCAAGATCCTATATGTGGTAACCAAGATCCTATAATATGTGATAACCAAGATCCTATATGTGGTAACCAAGATCCTATATGTGATAACCAAGATCCTATATGTGGTAACCAAGATCCTATATGTGGTAACCAAGATCCTATATGTAGTAACCAAGATCCTATATGTGGTAACCAAGATCCTATATGTGGTAACCAAGATCCTATATGTGGTAACCAAGATCCTATAATGTGGTAACCAAGATCCTATAATGTGGTAACCAAGATCCTATATGTGGTAACCAAGATCCTATAATGTGGTAACCAAGATCCTATAATATGTGGTAACCAAGATCCTATATGTGGTAACCAAGATCCTATATGTGGTAACCAAGATCCTATAATGGTAACCAAGATCCTATATGTGGTAACCAAGATCCTATAATATGTGATAACCAAGATCCTATATGTGGTAACCAAGATCCTATAATATGTGGTAACCAAGATCCTATAATGGTAACCAAGATCCTATATGTGGTACCCAAGATCCTATAATATGTGATAACCAAGATCCTATATGTGGTAACCAAGATCCTATAATATGTGATAACCAAGATCTATATGTGGTAAGCAAGATCCTATAATATGTGATAACCAAGATCTATATGTGGTAACCAAGATCCTATATGTGATAACCAAGATCCTATATGTGGTAACCAAGATCTATATGTGGTAACCAAGATCCTATATGTGGTAACCAAGATCCTATATGTGGTAACCAAGATCCTATATGTGGTAACCAAGATCCTATAATATGTGGTAACCAAGATCCTATATGTGGTAACCAAGATCCTATAATGGTAACCAAGATCCTATATGTGGTAACCAAGATCCTATATGTGGTAACCAAGATCCTATATGTGGTAACCAAGATCCTATAATATGTGGTAACCAAGATCCTATATGTGGTAACCAAGATCCTATAATGGTAACCAAGATCCTATATGTGGTAACCAAGATCCTATAATATGTGATAACCAAGATCCTATATGTGGTAACCAAGATCTATATGTGGTAACCAAGATCCTATAATATGTGATAACCAAGATCCTATATGTGGTAACCAAGATCCTATAATATGTGATAACCAAGATCCTATATGTGGTAACCAAGATCCTATAATTATGTGATAACCAATATCCTATATGTGTTAACCAAGATCCTATATGTGGTAACCAAGATCCTATATGTGGTAACCAAGATCCTATATGTGGTAACCAAGATCCTATATGTGGTAACCAAGATCCTATATGTGGTAAGCAAGATCCTATAATATGTGATAACCAAGATCTATATGTGGTAACCAAGATCCTATATGTGGTAAGCAAGATCCTATAATATGTGATAACCAAGATCCTATATGTGGTAACCAAGATCCTATATGTGGTAACCAAGATCCTATATGTGGTAACCAAGATCCTATATGTGGTAACCAAGATCCTATATGTGGTAACCAAGATCCTATATGTGGTAAGCAAGATCCTATAATATGTGATAACCAAGATCTATATGTGGTAACCAAGATCCTATAATGGTAACCAAGATCCTATAATATGTGATAACCAAGATCCTATATGTGGTAACCAAGATCCTATATGTGGTAACCAAGATCCTATAATATGTGATAACCAAGATCCTATATGTGGTAACCAAGATCCTATAATATGTGATAACCAAGATCTATATGTGGTAAGCAAGATCCTATAATATGTGATAACCAAGATCCTATATGTGGTAACCAAGATCCTATAATATGTGATAACCAAGATCCTATATGTGGTAACCAAGATCCTACAATATGTGATAACCAAGATCTATATGTGGTAAGCAAGATCCTATACCCATAGTCTGTTTATTTCTAAATCAAGATAGATTACCTTGCCACCATCTTGTTTACTTAAGGGGAGGTTTTTAGTTAGTTTGCTAGACTTCCATCAAGCTTAAAATTACTCCCCCTAGACCCCCTTTCAAGATGAATTTGTACATTTTTTGGTAGAAAAACGTCCCGGCCGAAGGCCGGTTCCCCTTAAATTACAGGCTCGCTATCGCTCGCCAGGAAAAATCGACACCTAAATGGCACGAATGGTCTTAATATTGACAGAAATGGGGCGAGGGTTCTTAAAATCGCCAAACTAATGGGGCGAACGTCTTAAAATCTCAAAAGCAATGGGGCTAAACATGAGGGAGAAAGGGGTCCAGCAAAAAAATCCTCCAGGTGGAAATCTCCCCTTAACTAGTACGGAAAGTGAGTACCAAAATGTGTTGTTAATATTGAACGCTTGGTATTTTAATGATAGAGAGAGATAAAGGTTTAATATTTGTCAACAAAGTGTCGACAAATCAACTGCAAAGGGATTCAATTTCTGGCCAGCTGAAAAAAAATAGACTATTGTTTGTTCCTGGAACCTTCCAGCAAAATGGTAATTTTGCAATCTATTATGGCTAATATTTTCCTAGTTAATCAAACTCGATTCCGCGAAGTAGATCAGATGTGTTTGATAATTAATCAGCTATATGGTTCAACACACACACACACACACACACACACACACACACACACACACACACACACACACACACACACACATTTTGTATACTAGCTCTCAAAAGGCAAACACTCTAGGATATCAAAGTGACAAATAAATATTTCAATTAACATATTTCTATTCCCATAGGATCCTTTTAAGTTGGATAAGATCGTCTGATAATATCCAGAATTAAATTAAGACCCGTGGCCTACTACTGAGAGGGTTAAGGGGAGACTGGCCGTTTGTTTGGTCTATTAATTCATTTATTCATAATTTTTTTTAGTTTCGTCCCTAGACCTCCATCAAGCTTAGAAAAACACAACCTAGACCCCCCTTCAAGAAAAATGTGTACGTTTTTCGGTAGAAAAATGTCCCGGCCAAAGGCCGGTTCCTCTTTAAATTGCAGGCTCGCTATCGCTCGCCAGGAAATAATCGACACCTAAATGGCACGAAAGGTCTTAAAATAGACAACAAAATGGGGCGAAAGTTGTTAAAATTGCCAAACTTCTTATAATCTCAAAGCTGGTGGGGCTAAACATTAGGGAGAAGGGGGTTCATAAAAACGGTCTGCCTCCCCTTAAAATAAGACTACACAGGAAAAGGCAGGCTTATGGAGACCAGACACGAATGCATGACCTAGGTTCGTCTTAGCCCTGCCACTGATCACGAACGTCGCCTTCTTTCTTACTCTTTTCCCCCCCTCACTTTCTTGATTTAGCTTTCTTTTTTTGTTTCTATTATAGTTTCCCTTACTGTCCTCCGTTTTTTATGTTTTGGTTTTTGATTGTGTTTTTATTTTTGTTTCCCTTATTACTGTCCTCCGTTTAGTGCTTTGATTTTTGTTTATGTTTATATTATAGTTTCCCTTATTGTCCTCCGTTTTCTATGCTTTGGTTTTCGTTTTTATTAGGGTTTCCCTTATTGTCCTCTGTTTTCTTTGCTTTGGGTTTCATTTATTCTTTTTAGTATTGTTTCCCTTATCGTTCTCCGTTGTTTATGCTTTGGTTTTCGTTTGTTTCATTTAGTGTTTCCCTTATTATCCTCCGTTTTCTATGCTTTGGTTTTCATTAATGTTTTTATTATTGTTTCCCTTACTGTGCTCCGCTTTCTATGCTTTGGTTTTCGTTTATGTTTTTATTATAGTTTCCCTTACTGTCCTCCGTTTTCTATGTTATGGTTTTCGTTTATGTTTCTATAAGCGTTTCCCTTACGGTCCTCCGTTTTCTATGTTTTGGTTTTCGTTTATGTTTCTATAAGCGTTTCCCTGACTGTCCTCCGTTTTCTATGCTTTGGTTTTCGTTTATGTTTCTATTGTTGTTTCCCTTGCTAATTATCTCCATTTTCTATTATTTGGCTTTTTCTTTTACACTTGTCCCTACCCTCCCCTCCCCCAACCCACACACACACACAGAGATACATACATACATGCACACACATACAGTACATTACTTTGTCCACTGAGACTGTACAGTATTAAATATAACTTGGTTCGCTGGTGCTGTGAATTTCAATGTTATGAGAACCAACTTTTGTAATCAAACGTATTTTTGCATGAAAAGAAAAGTTTATATTAAAGCGGCCTCACAAAGTTGATGACAAATTAAATGAATAAAACATAAAGTTGTTCGGACACTAATTTAGTAATATATTTCAATAATACTTGGAACATAGGGAATCACTCTAATTAACTTACTATACCTTGTTCCAAATAGGTAGGCCAGAACTCGTAACTAAAAAAGGGCAGGAGCAAATGGGCTGTACATTTACACACCTAGTCTGTGGCTGACCCTTCCCAAATGGTAGCAATGTTATCGTGATTACTCTAGTCGTTAATGTTCAAGAGTTTTGGACTACTTACTTGGAATAGGGTATAACATATATTGTATTATGTATTAAGGGAGCCCACCTCGCTTTTTTTCTCTTTCTCTCCCTCTCTCTTTGGCTTTTATCCATTCGGCCCCATTCAGCCTACTGTCTTAAGACGTTTACCCCCATCCAGGTATCAATATGTCCTTGGCGAGCGGGAGCGAGCCAGCATATATGTATTTTTGTTTTGACAGCAAGCTAAATTTGTTCATTTTTCGATAGAAAAATTTCTCCGGCAAAACCGATTTCTCCATACAATGCTGGCTTGCTATCGCTCGCCAGGAAGAAATCGACACATGGATGGGGATAAACGTCTTAAAACAGTTGGCTGAATGGGGCCGAATGGATACAAGCCAAGGAAAGAGAGAAAAGGAAAGAAAGATAAAAAAAAACGGTGATCCCCCTTAAGACACTGTTTCTCTCGAGTAGTATAGGTTAAGACTATCAAATTTATATTCTGTATAATGTTCTATCGAATATTTTTGACTACCGGTACCCTAATTTAATGTAGGTAAGATATAAGTGTATTATAAGTGTAATATTTGGAATCTTCTAACCTTTTCAACCCGTGTAACATTTTATTATAGATTAATTCAAATTATTTATTAATTCGTAGTTCAATATTCTCGTAAAATTGGCTAAGCATAGCCATTCTGATTTCTATAGCAAGTAATTAAGTATATCAAAGTTATTTAACACCTACACTGCGGGTATATTTCCACCTATTTTCGCCATATTAGGCTCATTCAGGCACTCCTGATTGATTAACCAAGTGTCTGAATGAAATTAAATGTATTCAGCCAAAAACTAGAAGAAATTAGCTTCAAAATGACACCAGAACGAACTTCGTAGCACTGCGGGTATCACCCGCAGCACTACCATAGACATTCACTAATACTGAGCAATTATCGCTAATGTCGCGCTACATTTGCCTTTGGCAGCGCTGTATGTCTAGCGAAAGTATGACTCGTACTCCTCAGTGCCTCGGCCGGCTGGCTAGAGAGAGGATGGGTGGCCTGTCACACTCCCGCTCACTCGCACTCGATTCTACAGTTTTAAGAGGCTTTAGAAGCCTGTAAATTGCCATGGCGTTCCGGAACGCGTCACGCAGTCAATGGGTTAAATTGTTTTTTTTTTTTGTTAAAATTGGTTTATTGAAGCAACTACTATAGCCCACTCAAATTCTAGTGGATGGTTTAAAATATTCTTATACGAGCCTGAATCTTTCATTATTGTTGTAAGATTCATATACCCTGTGTACTCATTATTCTACTTCCAATGGGTGGATAAAGCTCTACCATGTACATAGAAGATAAATAGAGAGAATACCGGTATATACACTTAGCTAACCAATCAGATAAGATGCACATATTCGAAAAAGATAAATACGATGAAATTGCTACAGTCTTTATATTGTGCCGTTCCTGATTCGGTGTGTTTATTTAGCAAGCTTGACATTATAATTATCAAAGCACGGTGTGGTATTATATTATCAAAGCACGGTGTGGTAATATATTATCAAAGCACGGTGTGGTATTATATTATCAAAGCACGGTGTGGTATTATATTATCAAAGCACGGTGTGGTATTATATTATCAAAGCACGGTGTGGTATTATATTATCAAAGCACGGTGTGGTATTATATTATCAAAGCACGGTGTGGTATTATATTATCAAAGCACGGTGTGGTATTATATTATCAAAGCACGGTGTGGTATTATATTATCAAAGCACGGTGTGGTATTATATTATCAAAGCATGGTGTGGTATTATATCAAAGCACGGTGTGGTATTATATTATCAAAGCACGGTGTGGTATTATATTATCAAAGCACGGTGTGGTATTATATTATCAAAGCACGGTGTGGTATTATACTATCAAAGCACGGTGTGGTATTATACTATCAAAGCACGGTGTGGTATTATATTATCAAAGCACGGTGTGGTATTATATTATCAAAGCACGGTGTGGTATTATATTATCAAAGCACGGTGTGGTATTATATTATCAAAGCACGGTGTGGTATTATATTATCAAAGCACGGTGTGGTATTATATTATCAAAGCACAGTGTGGTATTATATTATCAAAGCACGGTGTGGTATTATATTATCAAAGCACGGTGTGGTATTATATTATCAAAGCACGGTGTGGTATTATATTTTCTGATCGTGTATAATTTAGACCCCCCCCCCCAAAAAAAAAGAAGCAGGTTAAAATGTGAATACAAATATATATATAATAATACGAGGGAAGGAATATTTCGAGTAGGAAAAGGGGGCCGGGGAAGTGCTGGAGGGACCTTGGTGACCCTGGTCTCTGGGTCTTCTCCTAGATAACCTAGATGTGTGCGAATTTGTATTTTGATTTTGTGTGTTCATTGCTTTCTGTTGTGTTGTCCCTATTCGGGCTCTGTCTTGAGTCTGCCACCCCCCCAAAAAAAAAAAAATATACAGTATATAGGAAAAGTGGGGATTGGGCCTGAGTATAGGGGAAGGAATATTTCGAGTAGGAAAAAACATCCACGTCGAGGATGTGAAGGGGTCTTATATCGCGGGTCAGTGGATCATTATAGTCTACCTTGAGGCCCCCTTAGTGATCCTGTAGTAGTAGAAGAAGAGGGTGGCCATCTCTTGCATTGGACGCCATTTTGGTACCATAACTATCAAAGAACAGGATGATAGTCTAATATTTTGATCGTGTATGATTTAGACCCTAACACCAAACTACATCTCCTGTAGCAGTAATGAAGAATGTTTGTTATGAGGAGTTTAATCACTTTTATACCGGCGACGTCTTTTCTATTATATCCTAGCTATATTTAGACGATTTTGTGCAGCTTAAGAAGGATCTGTGGTAGTACAAAGGGTTAATTGAGATAGTTCCAAGCCTTATCATTTGCTGGAGGCCCTTCTCCCCCTTATTGGCGGCGCTCGACTTAAGTCGTGCACCAATTTGCAGCAAGTTAGGAGCATTATTAAGGCTTTTAAAGGGTTAAAATCGAGTGCAAATGGCCGGGAGCGCAGCGGGCCAGACAGCCGACTCCCAGGGCTTACTGCCGCCCATTAACTCATGTTCCCTGTATTCTCGAGAGCCCGGCAGTGTAGCCAGTAGTGAGCATAGCTGGGAAAAATATACTGCTATACGCTAAACTCCCATGTTCGTGGCACCACTGCAAGAGAACCACGAGTGCTACGTAGCTCGTTCTGGTCTCATTTTGAAGCTTTTAGCGCCTAGTTTTTTGCTGAATAAATTTCTTTTCATGCAGATACTTGATTGATCATTCAGGAGGGCCTGAATATGCCCAAATGAGCCCAAAACACCCCGCTAGACAAGGGTTAAGCTGACCAAAATAGTCTATATAGAGCTAGAATATAATTTAAAGGGGTTAATGAGAGGCTAATGACACCAGGGGCAACAAAATGGTGGGGGTTGGCCGATCTGTTTCTGGAGGGTCTCTTCCCCATGCCTAGAGTAGCTAATGATCTTGCTCGTCTTCCTTAAGGGGGCCCACCTCGCTTTTTTTCTTTCTCTCCCTCTCTCTTTGGCTTGTATCCATTCGGCCCCATTCAGCCTACTGTTTTAAGACGTTTATCCCATCCAGGTGTCAATATTTTCCTGGTGAGTGGTAGCGAGCCAGCATATATATATATATATATATTTTTTTTTTTTTACAGCAAGCTAAATTTGTACATTTTTCGATATAAAAATGTCTCCGGCGAAGCCGGATTTCTCCATATAATGCTGGCTCGCTCTCGCTCGCCAGGAAGAAATCGACACCTGGATGGGGATAAACGTCTTAAAACAGTTGGCTGAATGGGGCCGAATGGATACAAGCCAGAGAAAGCGAGAAAAGGAGAGAAAGAGAGAAAAAAGCAGGTGACCCCCATTATAATGGACAGCTTCTTTTCTTTTTCACACCCTCATTTTAACCCTTTTATTCAGACTACCAACTCTTGTATTCTTGTATTCAATGTGACAAATGTATCTAAACTGCCATGCCAAATGTCCTAAGTTTGCTTTCCTAATGATGAGCATTTCTTCTCTAGTCGTAAGCCCTCGTCTTAACCCCTTCTGTACCGGCGACGTCTTTTCTGCAATTTAGGATGATCTTTAGGAATCAAAAGGATAAACAGTATTTCAATTAAAAAAAAAAATCCTAACTGCATACAATTGGGTAATAATAAACTGACAAAACGCGTCATAATCTTCAGGGGGTTAATATGCCTTTGTTCTTTTGACTATTGGACTTATTATTTGGTTCGTGTATACAGTTAATTAGCATTTTAATTATTATGATGGAACAATCAGCAATCCGAGTAAGCTACATATTGATTTATAGTAAGTGTGAATACTTCGCCTGCATTGTGTAAACAGCTACACCAAGTCAAGGATAAAGGCCTTGGGGAGGTGTGTTGGCTTAAGGGGAGATTTTTAGTTTGGTCTCTAGATATCCATCAAGCTTAAGATTACACCCCCTTGAGCCCCTTTCAAGATAAATTTGTACATTTTTCGGTAGAAAAATGTCCCGGCTGAAAGCCGGTTCCTCTTAAATAACAGGCTCGCTATCGCTCGCCAGGATAAAATCGACACCTAAATGGCACGAAAGGTCTTAAAATTGACAGAAATGGGTCGAAAGTTCTTAAAATCGTCAAAATAATGGGGCGAACGTCTTAAAATTAGAAAAGCAATGGGGCTAAACATGAGGGAGAAAGGAGTCAAGAAAAAAATCCCTCAAGTGGAAATCTCCCCTTAAGATTAATTAATGTACTGTATACAGTGAACGAATGCTGAAAAGTATTTATAAGCAATAGAGCAAGTAATATATATACTGTATATAATAGAGAGAGAGAGAGAGAGAGAGAGAGAGAGAGAGAGAGAGAGAGAGAGAGAGAGAGAGAGAGAGAGTATTATTATATTGTTTTAGCCAAATAATGGAGTTGCGACCCTAGTATAAGGCATTGGGTGTGAGGAGAACAATCAAGTGGTGTTGCGTTGGAAGAGGTGAAGGGATAGACGTGGTGGGATGGGGTGGAATGATGGGTGATAGGGTGAAGATGGATGACTGCTTAGAGTGATGGATGATTGGTTAGGCACTTTAGGGTGAAGGGTGTGAGATGAACGCCACAGGTGAGGTGCTGGAAGAGGTGAAGGGAGCTCACCTCGCTGTTTTTCTCTTTCTCTCCCTCTCTCTTTGGCTTGTATCCATTCGGCCCCATTCAGCCTACTGTTTTAAGACGTTTACCCCCATCCAGGTGTCAATTATTTTCTGGCGAGCGGTAGCGAGCCAGCATATACTGTATATATATATATATATATATTTATTTATTTTTTTACAGCAAGCTAAATTTGTACATTTTTCGATAGAAAAATTTCTCCGGCGAAGCCGGATTTCTCCATACAATGCTGGTTCGCTATCGCTCGCCAGGAAGAAATCGACACCTGGATGGGGATAAACGTCTTAACACAGTTGGCCGAATGGATACAATCCAGAGAAAAGGAGAGAAAGCGAACAAAAGTAGGTGACCCCTCTTAAGGGGAGGTTTTTAGTTGATTCCCTAGACTTCCATCAAGCTTAAAATTACTCCCCCTTGACCCCCTTTCAAGATAAATTTGTACATTTTTCGGTAGAAAAATTTCCCGGCCGAAGGCCAGTTCTCCTTAAATTACAGGCTCGCTATCGCTCGCCAGGAAAAAATCGACACCTAAATGGCACGAATGGTCTTAAAATTGACAGAAATGGGGCGAGGGTTCTTAAAATCGCCTAACTAATGGGGCAAGCGTCTTTAAATCTCACAAGCAATGGGGCTAAACATGAGGGAGAAAGAGGTTCAGAAAAAAATCCTCCAAGTGGAAATCTCCCCTTAAGGGATACGTGATGGGATGGGGTGGGAGACTGAGCGATAGGGTTGAGATGGATAACGGTGTGTAGGTGGTTGTTGTCGTTCCCTAAGCTGCCTGGCCGAACAGCCCCGAGTCCCTAAGGAAGGCCATGGCCACGGTCGGCCTTTCCCACAGAGCTCTCAAGGAGTGTAGATTGTGTTGTTGGCGTAAGTGATTGTGTGAAATGCAGTCTATGTAGCCTATGCAGCCCCATGTTAAAGGGAGGTATTTGATTTGTTCCCTAGACCTCCATCAAGCTTAAAATTACACCCCCTTGAGTCCCTTTCAAGATATATTTGTAAATTTTTCGGTAGAAAAATGTCCCGGCCGAAGGCCGATTCCTCTTAAATTACAGGCTCGCTATCGCTCGCCAGGATAAAATTGACACCTGAATGGCACGAAAGGTCTTAATATGGGGTGAAAGTTCTTAAAATCGCTAAACTAATGGGGCAAACGTTTTATAATATTAAAAGCAATGGGGCTAAACATGAGGGAGAAAGGGGTCAAGAAAAAAATCCCTTAAGTGGAGATCTCCCCTTAACTATGGTACCAATTGGATACAATCACGCTCCCATTGATTGCATGTATATTTGTTTTCTATGTGAGTGAGGGAGGCAAAAGGCAGAACGGCCTATAGCGAGTGCCTCCCCCATAGTTGAAAGAGTGACAGGGCCAAAATCAAGGGACGTTCGAGCCAAAATGCCTGGACACACGGAGTTTGAAGCAATTTAAGTCATAGGAAGAGGGAAAAAAACTGACCCTGTTTGTTACTGTCTATCTATCTATCGTCGGGCGCCTTACTCCCCTTTATGCGGGTAGCCATTCACAAAACGCCCCCAAGCGGACCCCCTTCCCCCTCATGCTTAGCCCCAAGTTATCAGATTTTAAGACGTTCGGCCCATTAGTTTGGCGATTGTAAGACCTTTCGCCCCTTTTCGTTGTCAATATGAAGACATTTCGTGTAATTTAGGTGTTGATTTGTTCCTGGCGAGCGATAGCGAGCCTGTAATTGAGGAGGATAACGCATGAGGACAAACCTTATCACTATAGCTCACATATTTTGGTTGTATTAACGGGAGATTTCCACTTGAGGGAGTTTTTTCTTGACTCCTTTTTCCCTCATGTTTAGCCCCATTGCTTTTGAGATTTTAAGACCTTCGCCCTAGTAGTTTGGATATTTTAAGACATTTTGCCCCATTTCTGTCAATTTTAAGACCTTTCGTGCCGTTAAGGTGTCGATTTTTTCCTGGCGAGCGAAAGCGAGCCTGTAATTTAAGAGCAACAGGCCTCCGGCCGGGACATTTTTCTACCGAAAAATGTACAAATTTATCTTGAAAGGGGGTCTAGGGGGTGTAATTTTAAGCTTGATGAAAAATTAGGGAACAAACTAAATACCTCCCCTTAAATAGTTCATAGAGAGTCACTGAATATTCGACAACAGGTACAACGAGGTACCAAACATGGCATCTATCATAACCCTTATTGGCTGAACACTCTCCACGGGCGTCGGTGAATCGGGTCTAACCAGCGCTCGTCCATCAACAGTGGGGGGGAGGGGGGGGGGGGTAGAGAGGGGGAGGGGGGGGGAGAGAGAGGACATGACATGACGCAGGGAATATGGAGGTTGTATATCAGTTTAAGGGGGGGTCACCGGCTTTTTTTTTTATCTTTCTCTCCTTTTCTCTCTTTCCCTGGCTTGTATCCATTCGGCCCCATTCAGTCAACCGTTTTAAGACGTTTATCCCCATCCAGGTGTCCATTTCTTCCTGGCGAGCGATAGCGAGCCAGCATTGTATGGAGAAATCCGGCTTCGCCTGAGAAATTTTTCTATCGAAAAATGTACAAATTTAGCTTGCTGTCAAAACAAAAATATATATGTGCTGGCTCGCTACCGCTCGCCAGGAAAATATTGACTCCTGGATGGGGGTAAACGTCTTCAAACAGTAGGCTGAATGGGGCCGAATGGATACAAGCCAAACAGAGAAGGAGGGAAAGAAAGAAAACAAAGCGAGATGGGCTCCCTTAAGATGTCTAGCTTGTTTTTTTTTTTTGGGGGGGGGGGGGAATGGAGGGGGGGGGGAGGGGGGGGGGGCTGCAGTTGACACCATCCAGATATATGATGAGGGGGGGGGGGGGGGCTTTATAGGCCATACATAGACCCATTTATATAGGAGTGGCCATAAAACGGATTGGTCGTGTAGTGTATAATATTCGGGAATTATGCTGAGAACCTATTTGGGATTGACCCTGATGATTGCGATGCGAATTACACTGTATGGTAAGGCTTGTAATATACTGTATAGTAAGAGGCTTGGAATATACTGTATGGTAAGAGGCTTGGAATAATTACACTGTATGGTAAGAGGCTTGGAATATACTGTATAGTAAGAGGCTTGGAATATACTGTATGGTAAGAGGCTTGGAATAATTACACTGTATGGTAAGAGGCTTGGAATATACTGTATAGTAAGAGGCTTGGAATATACTGTATGGAAAGGCTTGGAATATACTGTATGGTAAGAGTCTTGGAATATACTGTATGGTAAGAGTCTTGGAATATACTGTATGGTAAGGTTTGGAATATACTGTATGGTAAGGCTTGGAATATACTGTATAGTAAGAGGCTTGGAATATACTGTATGGTAAGAGGCTTGGAATATACTATATGGTAAGGCTTGGAATATACTGTATGGTAAGGCTTGGAATAATTATGCTGTATGGTAAGAGGCTTGGAATATACTGTATAGTAAGAGGCTTGGAATATACTGTATGGTAAGGCTTGGAATATACTGTATGGTAAGAGGCTTGGAATAATTGTACTGTATGGTAAGGCTTGGAATATACTGTATGGTAAGAGCCTTGGAATATACTGTATGGTAAGAGGCTTGGAATATACTGTATGGTAAGAGGCTTGGAATAATTATACTGTATGGTAAGAGGCTTGGAATATACTGTATGGTAAGAGGCTTGGAATATACTGTATGGTAAGAGGCTTGGAATAATTATACTGTATGGTAAGAGGCTTGGAATAATTATACTGTATGGTAAGAGGCTCTGAATATACTGCATGGTAAGAGGCTTGGAATATACTGTATGGTAAGGCTTGGCATATACTGTATGGTAAGAGGCTTGGAATATACTGTATGGTAAGAGGCTTGGAATATACTGTATGGTAAGAGGCTTGGAATAAGTATACTGTGTGGTAAGGCTTGGAATATACTGTATGGTAAGGCTTGGAATATACTGTATGGTAAGAGGCTTGGAATATACTGTATGGTAAGAGGCTTGGAATATACTGTATGGTAAGGCTTGGAATAAACTGTATGGTAAGAGGCTTGGAATATACTGTATGGTAAGGCTTGGAATATACTGTATGGTAAGGCTTGGAATATACTGTATGGTAAGAGGCTTGGAATATACTGTATTGTAAAAGGCTGGGAATATACTGTATGGTAAGAGGCTTGGAATATACTGTATGGTAAGAGGCTTGGAATATACTGTATGGTAAGAGGCTTGGAATATACTGTATGGTAAGAGGCTTGGAATATACTGTATGGTAAGGCTTGGAATATACTGTATGGTAAGGCTTGGAATATACTGTATGGTAAGAGGCTTGGAATATACTGTATGGTAAGAGGCTTGGAATATACTGTATGGTAAGAGGCTTGGAATATACTGTATGGTAAGGCTTGGAATATACTGTATGGTAAGGCTTGGAATATACTGTATGGTAAGAGGCTTGGAATATACTGTATGGTAAGAGGCTTGGAATATACTGTATGGTAAGAGGCTTGGAATATACTGTATGGTAAGAGGCTTGGAATATACTGTATGGTAAGAGGCTTGGAATATACTGTATGGTAAGAGCCTTGGAATATACTGTATGGTAAAAGGCTTGGAATATACTGTATGGTAAGAGGCTTGGAATATACTGTATGGTAAGAGGCTTGGAATATACTGTATGGTAAGAGGCTTGGAATATACTGTATGGTAAGGCTTGGAATTACTCTATGGTAAGGCTTGGAATATACTGTATGGTAAGAGGCTTGGAATATACTGTATGGTAAGGCTTGGAATATACTGTATGGTAAGAGGCTTGGAATATACTGTATGGTAAGAGGCTTGGAATATACTGTATGGTAAGGCTTGGAATATACTGTTTGGTAAGGCTTGGAATATACTGTATGGTAAGAGGCTTGCAATATACTGTATGGTAAGAGGCTTGGAATATACTGTATGGTAAGGCTTGGAATAATTATACGGTAGGGTAAGAGGCTTGGAACATACTGTATGGTAAGAGGCTTGGAATATACTGTATGGTAAGAGGCTTGGAATAATTATACGGTAGGGTAAGAGGCTTGGAATATACTGTATGGTAAGAGGCTTGGAATATACTGTATGGCAAGAGGCTTGAAATATACTGTATGGTAAGAGGCTTGGAATATACTGTATGGTAAGAGGCTTAGAATACACTGTATGGTAAGAGGCTTGGAATATACTGTATGGTAAGGCTTGGAATATACTGTAAGGTAAGAGGCTTGGAATATACTGTATGGTAAGAGGCTTGGAATATACTGTATGGTAAGAGGCTTGGAATATACTGTATGGTAAGAGGCTTGGAATATACTGTATGGTAAGAGGCTTGGAATATACTGTATGGTAAGGCTTGGAATATACTGTATGATACGAGGCTTGGAATATACTGTATGGTAAGAGGCTTGGAATAAACTGTATGGTAAGAGGCTTGGAATATACTGTATGGTAAGGCTTGGAATATACTGTATGGTAAGAGGCTTGGAATAATTATACTGTATGGTAAGAGGCTTGGAATATACTGTATGGTAAGAGGCTTGGAAAATATTGTATGGTAAGATGCTTGGAATAATTATACTGTATGGTAAGAGGCTTGGAATATACTGTATGGTAAGAGGCTTGGAATATACTGTATGGTAAGAGGCTTGGAATATACTGTATGGTAAGAGGCTTTGAATATACTGTATGGTAAGAGGCTTGGAATATACTGTATGGTAAGAGGCTTGGAATAATTACACTGTATGGTAAGAGGCTTGGAATATACTGTATAGTAAGAGGCTTGGAATATACTGTATGGTAAGGCTTGGAATATACTGTATGGTAAGAGGCTTGGTATATACTGTATGGTAAGGCTTGGAATATACTGTATGGTAAGGCTTGGAATATACTGTATAGTAAGAGGCTTGGAATATACTGTATGGTAAGAGGCTTGGAATATACTATATGGTAAGGCTTGGAATATACTGTATGGTAAGAGGCTTGGAATAATTATACTGTATGGTAAGAGGCTTGGAATATACTGTATAGTAAGAGGCTTGGAATATACTGTATAGTAAGAGGCTTGGAATATACTGTATGGTAAGGCTTGGAATATACTGTATGGTAAGAGGCTTGGAATAATTTTACTGTATGGTAAGGCTTGGAATATACTGTATGGTAAGAGGCTTGGAATATACTGTATGGTAAGAGGCTTGGAATATACTGTATGGTAAGAGGCTTGGAATAATTATACTGTATGGTAAGAGGCTTGGAATATACTGTATGGTAATAGGCTTGGAATATACTGTATGGTAAGAGGCTTGGAATAATTATACTGTATGGTAAAAGGCTTGGAATAATTATACTGTATGGTAAGAGGCTTGGAATATACTGTATGGTAAGAGGCTTGGAATATACTGTATGGTAAGGCTTGGAATATACTGTATGGTAAGGCTTGGAATATACTGTATGGTAAGAGGCTTGGAATATACTGTATGGTAAGAGGCTTGGAATATACTGTATGGTAAGGCTTGGAATATACTGTATGGTAAGAGGCTTTTAATATACTGTATGGTAAGGCTTGGAATATACTGTATGGTAAGGCTTAGAATATACTGTATGGTAAGAGGCTTGGAATATACTGTATTGTAAAAGGCTTGGAATATACTGTATGGTAAGAGGCTTGGAATATACTGTATGGTAAGAGGCTTGGAATATACTGTATGGTAAGGCTTGGAATATACTGTATGGTAAGAGGCTTGGAATATACTGTATGGTAAGAGGCTTGGAATATACTGTATGGTAAGTGGCTTGGAATATACTGTATGGTAAGAGGCTTGCAATATACTGTATGGTAAGGCTTGGAATATACTGTATGGTAAGGCTTGGAATATACTGTATGGTAAGAGGCATGGAATATACTGTATGGTAAGAGGCTTGGAATATACTGTATGGTAAGAGGCTTGGAATATACTGTATGGTAAGAGGCTTGGAATATACTGTATGGTAAGAGGCTTGGAATATACTGTAAGGTAAAAGGCTTGGAATATACTGTATGGTAAGAGGCTTGGAATATACTGTATGGTAAGAGGCTTGGAATATACTGTATGGTAAGAGGCTTGGAATATACTGTATGGTAAGGCTTGGAATATACTGTATGGTAAGGCTTGGAATATACTGTATGGTAAGAGGCTTGGAATATACTGTATGGTAAGGCTTGGAATATACTGTATGGTAAGAGGCTTGGAATATACTGTATGGTAAGAGGCTTGGAATATACTGTATGTTAAGGCTTGGAATATACTGTTTGGTAAGTCTTGGAATATACTGTATGGTAAGAGGCTTGGAATATACTGTATGGTAAGAGGCTTGGAATATACTGCATGGTAAGGCTTGGAATAATTATACGATAGGGTAAGAAGCTTGGAACATAATGTATGGTAAGAGGCTTGGAATATACTGTATGGTAAGAGGCTTGGAATAATTATATGGTAGGGTAAGAGGCTTAGAATATACTGTATGGTAAGAGGCTTGGAATATACTGTATGGTAAGAGGCTTGAAATATACTGTATGGTAAGAGGCTTGGAATATACTGTATGGTAAGAGGCTTAGAATACACTGTATGGTAAGAGGCTTGGAATATACTGTATGGTAAGGCTTGGAATATACTGTATGGTAAGAGGCTTGGAATATACTGTATGGTAAGAGGCTTGGAATATACTGTATGGTAAGAGGCTTGGAATATACTGTATGGTAAGAGGCTTGGAATATACTGTATGGTAAGAGGCTTGGAATATACTGTATGGTGAGGCTTGGAATATACTGTATGGTAAGGCTTGGAATATACTGTATGATAAGAGGCTTGGAATATACTGTATGGTAAGAGGCTTGGAATATACTGTATGGTAAGAGGCTTGGAATATACTGTATGGTAAGAGGCTTGGAATATACTGTATGGTAAGGCTTGGAATATACTGTATGGTAAGAGGCTTGGAATCATTATACTGTATGGTAAGAAGCTTGGAATATACTGTATGGTAAGAGGCTTGGAATATATTGTATGGTAAGAGGCTTGGAATAATTATACTGTATGGTAAGAGGCTTGGAATATACTGTATGGTAAGAGGCTTGGAATATACTGTATGGTAAGAGGCTTGGAATATACTGTATGGTAAGAGGCTTGGAATATACTGTATGGTAAGAGGCTTGGAATAATTATACTGTATGGTAAGAGGCTTGGAATATACTGTATGGTAAGAGGCTTGGAATATACTGTATGGTAAGAGGCTTGGAATATACTGTATGGTAAGAGGCTTGGAATATACTGTATGGTAAGAGGCTTGGAATATACTGTATGGTAAGGCTTGGAATATACTGTATGATAAGAGGCTTGGAATATACTGTATGGTAAGAGGCTTGGAATATACTGTATGGTAAGAGGCTTGGAATATACTGTATGGTAAGGCTTGGAATATACTGTATGGTAAGAGGCTTGGAATAATTATACTGTATGGTAAGAGGCTTGGAATATACTGTATGGTAAGAGGCATGGAAAATATTGTATGGTAAGAGGCTTGGAATAATTATACTGTATGGTAAGAGGCTTGGAATATACTGTATGGTAAGAGGCTTGGAATATACTGTATGGTAAGAGGCTTGGAATATACTGTATGGTAAGAGGCTTGGAATATACTGTATGGTAAGAGGCTTGGAATATACTGTATGGTAAGAGGCTTGGAATAATTACACTGTATGGTAAGAGGCTGGGAATATACTGTATAGTAAGAGGCTTGGAATATACTGTATGGTAAGGCTTGGAATATACTGTATGGTAAGAGGCTTGGAATATACTGTATGGTAAGAGGCTTGGAATATACTATATGGTAAGGCTTGGAATATACTGTATGGTAAGGCTTGGAATAATTATGCTGTATGGTAAGAGGCTTGGAATATACTGTATAGTAAGAGGCTTGGAACATAATGTATAGTAAGAGGCTTGGAATATACTGTATGGTAAGGCTTGGAATATACTGTATGGTAAGAGGCTTGGAATATACTGTATGGTAAGAGGCTTGGAATAATTGTACTGTATGGTAAGGCTTGGAATATACTGTATGGTAAGAGGCTTGGAATATACTGCATGGTAAGAGGCTTGGAATATACTGTATGGTAAGAGGCTTGGAATAATTATACTGTATGGTAAGAGGCTTGGAATATACTGTATGGTAAGAGGCTTGGAATATACTGTATGGTAAGAGGCTTGGAATAATTATACTGTATGGTAAGAGGCTTGGAATAATTATACTGTATGGTAAGAGGCTTGGAATATACTGTATGGTAAGAGGCTTGGAATATACTGTATGGTAAGGCTTGGCATATACTGTATGGTAAGAGGCTTGGAATATACTGTATGGTAAGAGGCTTGGAATATACTGTATGGTAAGAGGCTTGGAATAATTATACTGTGTGGTAAGGCTTGGAATATACTGTATGGTAAGGCTTGGAATATACTGTATGGTAAGAGGCTTGGAATATACTGTATGGTAAGAGGCTTGGAATATACTGTATGGTAAGGCTTGGAATAAACTGTATGGTAAGAGGCTTGGAATATTCTGTATGGTAAGACTAGGAATATACTGTATGGTAAGGCTTGGAATATACTGTATGGTAAGAGGCTTGGAATATACTGTATTGTAAAAGGCTTGGAATATACTGTATGGTAAGAGGCTTGGAATATACTGTATGGTAAGAGGCTTGGAATATACTGTATGGTAAGAGGCTTGGAATATACTGTATGGTAAGGCTTGGAATATACTGTATGGTAAGGCTTGGAATATACTGTATGGTAAGAGGCTTGGAATATACTGTATGGTAAGAGGCTTGGAATATACTGTATGGTAAGAGGCTTGGAATATACTGTATGGTAAGAGGCTTGGAATATACTGTATGGTAAGGCTTGGAATATTCTGTATGGTAAGGCATGGAATATACTGTATGGTAAGAGGCTTGGAATATACTGTATGGTAAGAGGCTTGGAATATACTGTATGGTAAGCAGCTTGGAATATACTGTATGGTAAGAGGCTTGGAATATAATGTATGGTAAGAGGCTTGGAATATACTGTATGGTAAGAGCCTTGGAATATACTGTATGGTAAAAAGCTTGGAATATACTGTATGGTAAGAGGCTTGGAATATACTGTATGGTAAGAGGCTTGCAATATACTGTATGGTAAGAGGCTTGGAATATACTGTATGGTAAGGCTTGGAATTACTGTATGGTAAGGCTTGGAATATACTGTATGGTAAGAGGCTTGGAATATACTGTACGGTAAGGCTTGGAATATACTGTATGGTAAGGCTTGGAATATACTGTTTGGTAAGGCTTGGAATATACTGTATGGTAAGAGGCTTGCAATATACTGTATGGTAAGAGGCTTGGAATATACTGTATGGTAAGGCTTGGAATAATTATACGGTAGGGTAAGAGGCTTGGAACATAGTGTATGGTAAGAGGCTTGGAATATACTGATGGTAAGAGGCTTGGAATAATTATACGGTAGGGTAAGAGGCTTGGAATATACTGTATGGTAAGAGGCTTGGAATATACTGTATGGCAAGAGGCTTGAAATATACTGTATGGTAAGAGGCTTGGAATATACTGTATGGTAAGAGGCTTAGAATACACTGTATGGTAAGAGGCTTGGAATATACTGTATGGTAAGGCTTGGAATATACTGTATGGTAAGAGGCTTGGAATATACTGTATGGTAAGAGGCTTGGAATATACTGTATGGTAAGAGGCTTGGAATATACTGTATGGTAAGAGGCTTGGAATATACTGTATGGTAAGGCTTGGAATATACTGTATGATAAGAGGCTTGGAATATACTGTATGGTAAGAGGCTTGGAATATACTGTATGGTAAGGCTTGGAATATACTGTATGGTAAGAGGCTTGGAATAATTATACTGTATGGTAAGAGGCTTGGAATATACTGTATGGTAAGAGGCTTGGAAAATATTGTATGGTAAGAGGCTTGGAATAATTATACTGTATGGTAAGAGGCTTGGAATATACTGTATGGTAAGAGGCTTGGAATATACTGTATGGTAAGAGGCTTGGAATATACTATGGTAAGAGGCTTGGAATATACTGTATGGTAAGAGGCTTGGAATAATTACACTGTATGGTAAGAGGCTTGGAATATACTGTATAGTAAGAGGCTTGGAATATACTGTATGGTAAGGCTTGGAATATACTGTATGGTAAGAAGCTTGGAATATACTGTATGGTAAGGCTTGGAATATACTGTATGGTAAGAGGCTTGGAATAATTATACTATATGGTAAGAGGCTTGGAATATACTGTATAGTAAGAGGCTTGGAATATACTGTATGGTAAGGCTTGGAATATACTGTATGGTAAGAGGCTTGGAATAATTTTACTGTATGGTAAGGCTTGGAATATCCTGTATGGTAAGAGGCTTGGAATATACTCTATGGTAAAAGGCTTGGAATATACTGTATGGTAAGAGGCTTGGAATAATTATACTGTATGGTAAGAGGCTTGGAATATACTGTATGGTAAGAGGCTTGGAATATACTGTATGGTAAGAGGCTTGGAATAATTATACTGTATGGTAAAAGGCTTGGAATATACTGTATGGTAAGAGGCTTGGAATATACTGTATGGTAAGAGGCTTGGAATATACTGTATGGTAAGGCTTGGAATATACTGTATGGTAAGAGGCTTGGAATATACTGTATGGTAAGGCTTGGAATATACTGTATGGTAAGGCTTGGAATATACTGTATGGTAAGAGGCTTGGAATATACTGTATGGTAAGAGGCTTGGAATATACTGTATTGTAAAAGGCTTGGAATATACTGTATGGTAAGAGGCTTGGAATATACTGTATGGTAAGAGGCTTGGAATATACTGTATGGTAAGGCTTGGAATATACTGTATGGTAAGAGGCTTGGAATATACTGTATGGTAAGAGGCTTGGAATATACTGTATGGTAAGAGGCTTGGAATATACTGTATGGTAAGAGGCTTGCAATATACTGTATGGTAAGGCTTGTAATATACTGTATGGTAAGGCTTGGAATATACTGTATGGTAAGAGGCATGGAATATACTATGGTAAGAGGCTTGGAATATACTGTATGGTAAGAGGCTTGGAATATACTGTATGGTAAGAGGCTTGGAATATACTGTATGGTAAGAGGCTTGGAATATACTGTAAGGTAAAAGGCTTGGAATATACTGTATGGTAAGAGGCTTGGAATATACTGTATGGTAAGAGGCTTGGAATATACTGTATGGTAAGAGGCTTGGAATATACTGTATGGTAAGGCTTGGAATATACTGTATGGTAAGGCTTGGAATATACTGTATGGTAAGAGGCTTGGAATATACTGTATGGTAAGGCTTGGAATATACTGTATGGTAAGAGGTTTGGAATATACTGTATGGTAAGAGGCTTGGAATATACTGTATGGTAAGGCTTGGAATATACTGTTTGGTAAGGCTTGGAATATACTGTATGGTAAGAGGCTTGGAATATACTGTATGGTAAGAGGCTTGGAATATACTGTATGGTAAGGCTTGGAATAATTATACGATAGGGGAAGAAGCTTGGAACATACTGTATGGTAAGAGGCTTGGAATATACTGTATGGTAATAGGCTTGGAATAATTATATGGTAGGGTAAGAGGCTTGGAATATACTGTATGGTAAGAGGCTTGGAATATACTGTATGGTAAGAGGCTTGAAATATACTGTATGGTAAGAGGCTTGGAATATACTGTATGGTAAGAGGCTTAGAATACACTGTATGGTAAGAGGCTTGGAATATACTGTATGGTAAAGCTTGGAATATACTGTATGGTAAGAGGCTTGGAATATACTGTATGGTAAGAGGCTTGGAATATACTGTATGGTAAGAGGCTTGGAATATACTGTATGGTAAGAGGGTTGGAATATACTGTATGGTAAGAGGCTTGGAATATACTGTATGGTAAGGCTTGGAATATACTGTATGATAAGAGGCTTGGAATATACTGTATGGTAAGAGGCTTGGAATATACTTACTTGGAATATACTGTATGGTAAGAGGCTTGGAATATACTGTATGGTAAGGCTTGGAATATACTGTATGGTAAGAGGCTTGGAATCATTATACTGTATTGTAAGAAGCTTGGAATATACTGTATGGTAAGAGGCTTGGAATATATTGTATGGTATGAGGCTTGGAATAATTATACTGTATGGTAAGAGGCTTGGAATATACTGTATGGTAAGAGGCTTGGAATATACTGTATGGTAAGAGGCTTGGAATATACTGAATGGTAAGAGGCTTGGAATATACTGTATGGTAAGAGGATTGGAATATACTGTATGGTAAGAGGCTTGGAATAATTATACTGTATGGTAATAGGCTTGGAATATACTGTATGGTAAGAGGCTTGGAATATACTGTATGGTAAGAGGCTTGGAATATACTGTATGGTAAGAGGCTTGGAATATACTGTATGGTAAGAGGCTTGGAATATACTGTATGGTAAGAGGCTTGGAATATACTGTATGGTAAGAGGCTTGGAATACACTGTATGGTATCAGGCTTGGAATATACTGTATGGTAAGAGGGTTGGAATATACTGTATGGTAAGAGGCTTGGAATAATTATACTGTATGGTAAGAGGCTTGGAATATACTGTATGGTAAGAGGCTTGGAATATACTGTATGGTAAGAGGCTTGGAATATACTGTATGGTAAGAGGCTTGGAATATACTGTATGGTAAGAGGCTTGGAATAATTATACGGTAGGGTAAGAGGCTTGGAATATACTGTATGGTAAGAGGCTTGGAATATACTGTATGGTAAGAGGCTTGGAATACACTGTATGGTAAGAGGCTTGGAATACACTGTATGGTAAGAGGCTTGGAATATACTGTATGGTAAGAGGCTTGGAATATACTGTATGGTAAGAGGCTTGGAATATACTGTATGGTAAGAGGCTTGGAATATAC
>JBAKBP010027844.1:0-29483 GCA_037953745.1 Lithodes maja | reverse complement strand
GTTGATGTCTGGGTAGTTTGTCGTGTGTAGTTGGTCCGTGGGTAGTTGTCTGGTGGTGGTATTGTCTGGTGGTATTTGTCTGGGGGGGTAGTTGTCTGGGGTAGTTCTGGGTGGTAGTTTTCTGGGTGGTAGTTGTCTGGTGGTAGTTGTCTGGGTGGCAGTTGTCCTAGAACCATTTATAATATACTTACTCTGAAAGCTAACCTTGTATTCCGATTTTGTAATAGTATATTGTAGTAACAGTGATGACGGACACTAATATAATATTTATTATTTTCTCACAATATCCCAGAATATAATTATGGTATTACCTTTTCTTCAGCCTTGAGTTTTGTCATGCAAATTGTTATGCAACTTCTTTCAGCATCATAAATATATCTGAATATCAAAATATGCTGGTGTATTACTATAATTTTTGGATCGTATTTATTTCTTGATATTTTCACGCTTAATCAAAATACCTTATGTATTCGCAATTTATTTTATTTGTTTCACGTCTGGATTTTGACAGGTTAGTGCTACTCAACATGACAAAGAAGCATCATCATCATCATCATCATCATCATCATGTGTCTTTGTAACGTTGCGTAGCACTAACCTGTTAAAATGTTGTCCATTAGGATGATTTTTACATTATGCATTAGATATTTTGAATAAGAGTGAATAATTTTATAGATTAACCCTCTCCGACATATGACGCGATTTTGAGCCTATTGGGGATACTTTAAAGACTTTGTTACCATCAGGGGTATTTAGAAACTTTAGTTTAGTTACTTCAACCTCTGCAGTTGTCTTTGAGTTAGCTGTGGGCAGAAAACTAATTGTGGAGAGGTAATTATAAGAGTGAGAGAACTATATTTCTTATTGCTACTCTGGCAACCTCTGCGTCATAAATGCGTGAAAGGGTTAATATGATCCTAAAATTATAGTTATATACAAAGGAACATACTTCATTCTAAAACATTAATCATATAGCTTATAATATCCTAATAGTTACCACACAACGTCTTTAGACAAGACCGAGAAATACCCAATATAAAGTAAACCTGCAGGACTTGCAAGCTGACTGTTGAAATGGATTTAATTAAATATAGCAAGGGGGAGAGTGATACTGATGACTTATTTATGCACCATTTATTAAATAATAATAATAATAATAATCTTCTGGTTACTTATATAGCGCCCGTCTCTCCTCCTTCGAGGATTCGCAAGCGCTTGGCTTTCTTTAGTCTACCAGAGACCATTACCCATCCCCCTTGCTCATGGGGAGATGGTAACCGCCGGCTGTATCCCAGAAAAACTTTTCAATCTGAGTGGGGATTGAACGCGAGACCTTCAAGGTGGGAATCAGGCAAGCTATCAACTGAGCCAGCCGGACGGTTTAGTACCATAAACCTATTTTTAATAGCTCATTTTCCAGTTTCCTAGGTACTGCAAAATGATTATTTGTCTACCTTGAACATTATAATCTGTATTTAAGCTTAGCAACACCTACTTTTTTTTCTATATTCCAACTACTCCCTCTCGGCATAGGCTGAGAGCCTGTACACTCTACCGCACAACACGGTGAAGCCTGTGAGGTCTCGTTCCATTCTAGGGTGTGAGACATGCGAAACACCCATTCACGGCTCAAAGCAGCACATCTCTGAAGCTGCTCCGCCTCTGCGCCTCACCGTCTAATTATCCCCCAGACACGGACCCTCACCCTCAGAACGCCACCTATTGAGCAATTAACTTGCTGGGCATTGACCCCCTGTAGCATATTTTGAATACGGGAATATTCAAACAGTGCTATATAATCAGGGAACAATGAGGGTCATATTTTAGCATTTCAGTGGGCTTTGTGGTAATGGACTGATACTAGGTACAGCAACAAATTCCATCCCTATAATATCTTCCCCATTGGCATATCGGGATTCGAACCCGGGTCCTTTGGATTACCAGTCCAGTAGCAAGACCACCCACCACACCACCCCTATTCTTTACGTTGAATTTTTATGGGAATACTGACAAAGAGAGAGTGAGAGTGAGAGTGAGAGAGTGATTTTATCAGAACATACGTAATCTTTCCTCCTGACAGTATAGAGTTAATATGCATGTTATATTTCCAGTACATCTGACTTGCACCCTTTGTTATTACGATAACCTTGTGCAGCTTTTTGCTATTAGATATATCTCACCGTTTTAGCCAGTGTAGGGAAGTCATGAACCGTCAGAACTCTGGATTTATAGTGACTACTTGTATGATTTATGTAATTATATCGTGACTGAAACCATGACATGATATGGAGAGCTAGATAACCGGATTATGTTGTTCCTGAGGTGTTTTGGGGTGGTGGTGTTGGTGATGTTGGTTTTTTGTTTTTGTTTTTTTTTTTTTTCTATGTGAGTTAGGGAGACAAAAGGCAGAACTGTCTGAATCGAGTGCCTCCCCTAGAGTTGAAAGAGTGACAGGGCAAACATCAAGGTACGTTCGAGCCAAAATGCCTGAACACACAGAGTTTGAAGCAATTTAAGTCATATGAAGAGGGAAAGAGTTCCAGAGCTCAGCAGTTGAATAGAAGAAAGACTGAGAATAACATTTCACTTTTGGGTTCGAGAGTTGCACAGAGTAGGGATGGGATTGTGTTGCAAGACGGGTACTACGTAACCTAACCTACGTAGAGGAGGTGGTATACACTGGGATAGCTCTGAGGAACATTGTTTATTATAGTAGCGATAGAATAGCGAGAGAGATGCAATAGGGGAGGTGTGGTGGAGTGGTCTTGCCACTGGCCTGGTAATCCAAAGGTCCTGGGTTCAAATCCCGATGTATCAATGGGAAGATATTATTGGGATGGAATTTGTGCTGTACCTAGTATCAGTGCATTACCACAAGCCCACCGAAATGTCAATAAAATACCCTCATTGTTCCCTGATTAAATAGCAATGTATGAATATTCCCATATTCAAAATATGCTACAGGGGTGCAATGCCTGGTGAGTTATCTGCTCAACAGGTGGCGTTGTGTGTGTGTAAGTGTGAGAGTCCGAGTGTAGGGGGTGAGACAGTGAAGCACGGGAACGAGATGGCTTCAGAGATGGGGTCGTTTCGGGCCATGAGTGAGCACCATGCCTCATGTGAAGGCAAGATGGCAGGTGCTCGTTGTACTCTACGTGCTTCACATGTCTCACTCCCTAGACTGGAACAAGACCTCACGGGCTTCACTGTTCATTGTAAAGTGGTGAATGTTAAGGCTCTCAGCCTATGCCCGAGAGGAAGTAAGTTGGAATATAGAAAAAAAAACAAAAACAAAAAACATTGTGGCGAAGAGAGAGAGATTGCAGAGAGTTGGTGAGTGGGCTGGAGTTAATACGAAAGGCTTTCCTTTCTACTTTGTCTAGGAGTGCGGTGTGAAATGATCCTCCCCATACATTAAACAATACTCAATACAAGGACGCATTGTGCCCCTGTACAGAGCAAGAAGTTGTGCAGGGGTAAAGAACCCCTTGAGGTGGTTGAGCACACCCAGCTTCCGGGAGGCTGCCTTAAGGCCGCGTCATACAGAGGTCGACCGCGACCCGACAGTAACCCGAAGGCAATGACTTGCACTTTTCAGCCGAATTCACCCGAAGGCCCCGAATGAGACTCGTACCACGACTATGACTAGAAGCAATTCGAATGCAACCCGAGGGACTAGAATGCGTCTCGAATACGAGTCGATGTTATCCCGTATATTACTCGAAACTAACCAGAAGTAGAACGGAATTGAATCGACCATGAGTCGAAAGCTAATCGACGGTGACCCGAGTAGCAGATACCAACCCGAGTTAAAACCGAATCACACCCGAAGTAACCCGGCTTAAAACCGAATGAAAACCGAACCCTACCCGAAGTTAGGAGCCCTACCCGAAGTCAGGAACCCAACCGGAATGAAACCAGAATGTAAGTCGAACGTGACTAGAATAAGTAGATTATGACACGATTTTGAAGTTATGCATCACCCCACTATATAAAGAGAGGGTGTGGTCACACAAGCTTCATTTGTACAGTGCACCCAACCCAACATGTCACAGGAAAGCAACCTCCCGGACCCATCACAACCAGAAGAGATGGATGATGAGGCATTAGAGTTGGCAATCTTGAGGCAGGAGATAGTTAATGCCAACCTCAGATATCAGATTACTGCCCGCGCCATCATGAACAACGAAGGTGAACCCCAACGTGCTCAACCTCGACGGCCACGACGACCAAGGAAACCCCGAAGCTGCAGTGTCAAGCCATGGTGGCACAGCGAGAGACACACGGACACTACCACCAGTTGCTGAAGAAACTCCAGGAAACTGACGTGGTTACCTATAAATACTTTCTGCGTATGGACGAGGATCTGTTTAATATGATTGTCGAACGTGTCACACCCAGGATCAAGAAGGACGAGACCAACTGGAAGAAGCCCCTGGAGCCCGGACTGCGAGTTGCCATGACACTACGCTTTTTGGCCACTGGCGAGGCCTATAAGAGCATGGCACTGAACTTCCGTGTAGGTGCCAACACGATATCACTGGCAGTGCGGGAGACGTCTGAGGCAATCATACAGGAATACATGGAGGAGCAAATAGTGTGACCATCAACACCTGAAGGTTGGAAGGAGGTCGCCAAGGGCTTCAAGGATAGGTGGAACTTCGGACACACCATTGTGGCAATTGATGGGAAGCACATTGCCATACAGCCTCCAAGCAACTGCGGATCCTTGTACTACAATTACAAGCACTACCACTCCATTGTGCTCCTGGCAATAGTCGATCACCTGGGAAAATTTCTGTACGTTGACGTTGGAGCGAACGGGTCAGCATCTGATGGTGGTATATTCCAGGTGACTGACATCCGGAAGGCCCTGGAGGACGGAGCAGCAGGATTGCCACCACCCGAGCCATTCCCAGGGGAGGACCAGCCAGTGCCCTACTTTCTGGTTGGTGATGACGCATTCCCAATGAGGGAGTGGTTGCAGAAGCCACACCCACACCGAGGGCTCGATGATGACAAGAGAAACTACAACTACAGACTGTCTAGGGCCAGGAGACAGGTAGAGAATGCCTTCGGTATGCTAGCCAACCGCTTCAGGTGCCTACTGACTACCATCAACGTACAGCCCAGTACCGTGGAGAAGGTAGTCCTGGCTTCATGCATACTCCACAATATGCTAATCGACCGACGTGAGCCCCAACCAGAAGCCGGACTTCGTCGCCTGAAATACCCAAAGTGACTGGGCGAGGGACCCCTTGGATGGCTTGGAGCCACTTCGGCGCCAGAGAGGACCAGCCGCTGCCAAAGTGACGAGGGACTACCTGACCCAGTACTACAACCGCCCTGAACAGCGCCTTGCCTGGCAGGACTAGTAAAAAGGTACGTTTCCACTATATGCAGGTCCATAATATCCCACACCCGTTGTATAAGTGTTGCACAATGTTGCAGTGTGACTGTTGTAGGTGTCCCAATACTGTCATTGCAATGACATAAATCAAACTCCCTTCGATGCCGTATTATAAAAGTGTCAAAGTCTTTGATAAATATATTGTATACAAACCCGAAAGTGAATCACAGCACTAAATATTCTGACCTGTTATAAAGTTGTTATAATATATATATATATATATATATATATATATATATATATATATATATATATATCCTTGAAACATAAGTTCATTAAGATATAGCCCCTACTTTATTATTAATATATTTGGTCAAAATCTCACTTAATTAAGATAAATCCCCTAATTTATTATTATTATATTTGCTCAAAGCCTCTAATTGAAATAACATAAGAAATTGTTACCTTACTTTGGACTGCATGTCCACGTCACTTTATATGTTAAACTTTAATATTGTTAATTTCACGAACATGTTGCTCAAGGATGTTGATTTGGTTAAAGTAATAACATGTTAACTTTTAATTATAGTCAATTTTTGTCAATGTCCATATTATTTATATCATATTGGGATGTGTTAAATTTCTATGGTTTTTCTTATTTGTTGATGTTGATCTTGACTGTTGATTTGTTTAAAGTAATAACATGTTAACATGGTCCAAAAATGTCAAAGTCAATTTAATATATATCATATTGGGATGTGACACATTTCTTTGTTTTTGTTTGGTTGTTTTCAATTTAATTTTCTTTTATCCTATTCCCATGTGATCTACTCGATCATATACTTTAACTTTATATTCCCTTTAATTATTATTAAGCAAGCAAATTAACCTTAGGAACAAGTAAAACATAGAAAATAAATTTTAGGAGTAAGCACAAGACAAGTTAAACATAGAACATATATTTTTATTATAATAAATGAGGTACAGAGGTAGAGATATTGTTTTTTTAATGGGGTAAATCCAGCATGGTCTCCAAGAAGGCAGGGTCCAGGGGTGATTGTTTTACGGGCGTGGCACAAGGACGTGAAGGCCCATAGGGCCTTCACGTCCCTACCACTGAGAGGGTGTGTCTGCCTGCTGGATTGGAGACTGCTGAATGTTGTTCCCTATATGGTGGTAGGACGTGCTAGTGGTAGGGGCATTAAAAGTTTCATAATACTGACGTTGGGGATGATGTTGGGAAGGGCTTGGGGACAGGGGTGGGAGAGGGGTGCGAAGTGTGGGAGGGGTCCTAGGCCGTGGTGGTGGGAAATCATGGCATTTGAAAATCTTAGGACGTCCAGCTGGAAGGCCTGAATCAAGGGTGATGGAAGGTCACGCATGTTGGTCTGGAGTGTCTTCAAGTATGGCTTCAGACTCGCCTCTGCGGGGGTGTCCACCTGGTGGCTCCTCTGCCACACATGGTAGAGGTTGTCCAGCTCCTTCTCACCTTCACGAAGCTGTGTGAGAAAAATAAATGTATTAGAATGAATCAGACAATACTTCATAAACATTAATGCAGTCTACCTTCATTACAATAATGCGTGACAAAATAACCTCTGCACCATTAATATTGCCTAATAAACGTTACTGCATTGATAACATCGAAATTTATAATAGATTTATTGTATGAAACATTTTCTTTTTATATATACTAAAACATTTACATGATTGCGAATGTACAATTAAATGTGTTCAATACTATAATGGGCGACAGTCAGTGAGTGGCTCAGTGAAGGCACAGAGGGTGGGGTGTTTTGTGTTGCATGTGGGTATATGTGTTTACGAGTGGAGAGATTCAATTATGATGGTATGTTAACATTGGATACATAATAATGATATTTACCCTGTCATACAGGTCGGGTTGGGCGGCTGGCGCCTGGCTGGGGGTGGCATCGGACCCAGATGACCCGGGAGTTGCCACCACGGCTGAGCTTCCGGTCGCGGTGTCCTGGGTAGCTGTGGTTTGGGTTGGAGTGGGAGTTGACTCTGGCCCGTCCTCCCCTTCAGGCTCGACGTCGTCAACCATCTCCTCCTCCACAGTCGTTGTCTTGTAGAGCTGTGGAATGTATCAGGTTATTAGTTTATGACAGTGTTGAACATCAATTTATAGAGTAAATAATTTTCTAGCAACACTCATACATATATATATATAAATTTAGGGTGGTCCTAATTTTTTTTTTTTTTTAATGTTAAGCTCTCACCCTGCCAAAGTGTTCCATTGGTCCCAAAAACACCCCAGCCAAAAAAGAAATGAAATCCATTAACATTTAGGGGTTTCCCAGGGGGGTCAAAGATTCCCCCCTTGCGAACATTTCCGGAATTTATCTGTGTGCAGCTTACAATGGGAAGACAAAAGGTATCTAGCGACTTGTGGCAACTGGTTCACTTTACGAGAGTATGAACATACGAGCAGTCGAGCACCAGTTACACTGTAGTAGCGAGTGAGCGAGGTTGTGTTTGTGTCAGCAGCTACCAGCTACTCTCCCTGCTAACGTAATTTGCTCTAATTACATGTCTACTTGCCCATTTTTCTCAGGGAAAAATTGAGCTACAGACAAAACAAAGCCAGTTTTGGATAGCCAAAGACCATATCTTCAAGACTAAAGACCATTTTAAAACTGTAACATCAATAATAAAGAAAAAGTTGGGAAACGTCCCCTTAACATTTAACATTTGTTTCATTTCAGTTGTGTGTATTAGCATGGCATAAATTGTGTATTAGCATGGCCTAAATTAACATTTAACATTTGTTTCATTTCAGTTTCATTCAAAATGGAAAGAAGGGAAAAAGATGTTTACTTGCTAGGACCTTCAGACAAACTGGCTGGAAACAAGCTGCCTTCAAATAAGCAAGCGGTTGGGAGGTTCCTGTACATTCATGTGAAGGAAAAGAAAACAGTTAGAGAAGCGTCGACAGCGGTAATTCGCGAGGTTGTCCAATTCTGAGAAAGAGCAAGAATACCGACAAAACCGCAACAGCACGCCATCAAGAAGATGGAATCCCTATTTGCGGAATATAAGTGTTTAAAAAAGCACAAAGACCGCAAGACAGATACACAAAGAACGAATGAAGACAAATTTCGCGAGAAGTTCGACGACCTCTTTGACATTGCTCATGCTGAAGCAATGACAAGAATCACCGTTGAAGAAGATCGACAGTTTCTGATTGCCCAACGGGAAAAGGGAAGAAGAGGAACAATGGCAGGGCTAGATTTGGTTCTAGCAGCTAAGGAAGAAAGAGCAAGACAGAGAGTGCAAAGCCAGAAACGAAGACGAGATCAGGCAAACGAAGAACCCGGACCTTCTTCAAGTGTGGCAGTGCTTGCAAGTTCATCGTCTTCCAGCGAATCCAGCAGTGATGATCAACCTGATGAAACTGAAGCAGTGTTTGCCACCCCACCTCCTCCAAAGCGAGCGAAGATGAACATTGTGACGCCATCGCTGGCAGCTGCTTTGGACAGAACGAAGTTGTCCGACAGAAAAGCTGCCTTCGTACTCGCCGAAGCAGCAAAGAGCTTGGGGCACAACGTGGAAGAGCTCAACATAAATCGTTCTTCCATTCACCGCCACCGAGAATCCCACAGGATGAACTTTGCCCGCTCCGTTCAGGATAAATTTGATCCCACTGTCAGCCTGACTGTCCACTGGGATGGAAAATTAATCCCAGCTTTAACTGGCAAAGAGCAAGTGGACCGATTGCCAGTGTTGGTTTCTGGGCTTGGAGTCGACCAGCTTCTTGCAGTTCCAAAGTTGGGAAGTGGCACTGGGGCAGCTCAGGCCGATGCTGTGGTAAACGCACTGCAGGAATGGGATATAACTGATCGTGTTGCAGCTATGTCCTTCGACACAACATCTTCGAACACTGGCCACATCTCTGGAGCGTGCACCCTCATCCAGCAGAAGTTGGGAAGAGAGCTTCTATTCCTAGCTTGCCGTCACCACGTCTTGGAATTGCTTGTGGGGGCTGTCTTCAGCACCTGCATGGTGTCAACTTCCGGTCCAGTAGTTCTCCTCTTCAAAAGATTTGGTCAGAAGTGGTCGTTAATGGACCAGTCATCTTACCAAACAGCAGAGAAAATGGCGAACTTTGCTTTGTTCGAACCCGACAGAGACGATATCTTGAAGTTTGCCAAGAAGCAGCTCCAAGAAAAGCAACCCAGAGATGATTACCGCGAATTTCTAGAGCTGTGTGTCATTTTTTTGGGTGGTATTCCAGAAGGAGGAATTTCTTTCAAGTCTCCAGGACCAATGCATCATGCAAGATGGATGTCAAAAGTAATCTACTCTTTGAAAGTGTGGATGTTCTCTGGCCAATTCAAATTGTCAAAAAAAGAATCACATGGCTTGGAAAGAGTCCTTGTGTTCATCGTCAAATTCTATCTGAAGGCATGGACAACTGCAACAGATGGAGTTTCAGCTCCTGCTTCTGACTTGGCACTATTGCAACAACTTACTGCATTTGAAGAGTGTGACAGCCAAGTGTCTAAGGCCGCCAGCAAGAAACTGGCATCTCATCTTTGGTACCTCTCAGAGGAACTGATCGGACTCTCTGTTTTTGATGCCACCGTTCCGCTTGATGTGAAGAGAAGGATTGTACAGAAGATGAGCGAAGAAGAAGGGCTTGAAAATCCACCCAAGAGAGCAGTCGTCGATCTGCAAGAAATCCGAAATAAGACTCTGGACGACTTCGCCTCCATGAACTCCTTGCTCCTCTTCACTCGCCTGGGTCTTTCGACAAGTTTCTTGGAGGCAAACCCAGCATCTTGGGAAGATCTTGAGGACTTCAAGACAGCAAAGGCCATCGTCGGAGCACTGAAGGTCGTCAATGACCATGCCGAACGTGGAGTGGCTCTCGTCCAGGACTTTAGCGGATTGCTAACGAAAGGGGAAGAGCAACTCCAGTTCCTTCTTCAAGTTGTCGGAGAACACCGAAAGATGTTTCCAGACTCCAAGAAATCTACCCTGACAGCGACCAGGCAACAATGTGTGGCTAGCGACCATGATACCCCTGCCTTAGAGCAGCTAATACCCACAAACTTGTCGTGGGGGGACCTGGAATGCTAGCTGTAGTGATTCCCGACATTTATTGTACATTTCTGTATATTGCCCGGTATATGCACAAGGGGGGAATCTTTGACCCCCCTGGGAAACCCCTAAATGTTAATGTATTTCATTTCTTTTTTGGCTGGGGTGTATTTGGGACCAATGGAACACTTTGGCAGGGTGAGAGCTTAACATTTAAAAAAAAAAAAAATCATGTATAGTTAAGGACCACCCTTAGGGTGGTCCTAATTTTTTTTTTTTTTTAATGTTAAGCTCTCACCCTGCCAAAGTGTTCCATTGGTCCCAAAAACACCCCAGCCAAAAAAGAAATGAAATCCATTAACATTTAGGGGTTTCCCAGGGGGGTCAAAGATTCCCCCCTTGCGAACATTTCCGGAATTTATCTGTGTGCAGCTTACAATGGGAAGACAAAAGGTATCTAGCGACTTGTGGCAACTGGTTCACTTTACGAGAGTATGAACATACGAGCAGTCGAGCACCAGTTACACTGTAGTAGCGAGTGAGCGAGGTTGTGTTTGTGTCAGCAGCTACCAGCTACTCTCCCTGCTAACGTAATTTGCTCTAATTACATGTCTACTTGCCCATTTTTCTCAGGGAAAAATTGAGCTACAGACAAAACAAAGCCAGTTTTGGATAGCCAAAGACCATATCTTCAAGACTAAAGACCATTTTAAAACTGTAACATCAATAATAAAGAAAAAGTTGGGAAACGTCCCCTTAACATTTAACATTTGTTTCATTTCAGTTGTGTGTATTAGCATGGCATAAATTGTGTATTAGCATGGCCTAAATTAACATTTAACATTTGTTTCATTTCAGTTTCATTCAAAATGGAAAGAAGGGAAAAAGATGTTTACTTGCTTGGACCTTCAGACAAACTGGCTGGAAACAAGCTGCCTTCAAATAAGCAAGCGGTTGGGAGGTTCCTGTACATTCATGTGAAGGAAAAGAAAACAGTTAGAGAAGCGTCGACAGCGGTAATTCGCGAGGTTGTCCAATTCTGAGAAAGAGCAAGAATACCGACAAAACCGCAACAGCACGCCATCAAGAAGATGGAATCCCTATTTGCGGAATATAAGTGTTTAAAAAAGCACAAAGACCGCAAGACAGATACACAAAGAACGAATGAAGACAAATTTCGCGAGAAGTTCGACGACCTCTTTGACATTGCTCATGCTGAAGCAATGACAAGAATCACCGTTGAAGAAGATCGACAGTTTCTGATTGCCCAACGGGAAAAGGGAAGAAGAGGAACAATGGCAGGGCTAGATTTGGTTCTAGCAGCTAAGGAAGAAAGAGCAAGACAGAGAGTGCAAAGCCAGAAACGAAGACGAGATCAGGCAAACGAAGAACCCGGACCTTCTTCAAGTGTGGCAGTGCTTGCAAGTTCATCGTCTTCCAGCGAATCCAGCAGTGATGATCAACCTGATGAAACTGAAGCAGTGTTTGCCACCCCACCTCCTCCAAAGCGAGCGAAGATGAACATTGTGACGCCATCGCTGGCAGCTGCTTTGGACAGAACGAAGTTGTCCGACAGAAAAGCTGCCTTCGTACTCGCCGAAGCAGCAAAGAGCTTGGGGCACAACGTGGAAGAGCTCAACATAAATCGTTCTTCCATTCACCGCCACCGAGAATCCCACAGGATGAACTTTGCCCGCTCCGTTCAGGATAAATTTGATCCCACTGTCAGCCTGACTGTCCACTGGGATGGAAAATTAATCCCAGCTTTAACTGGCAAAGAGCAAGTGGACCGATTGCCAGTGTTGGTTTCTGGGCTTGGAGTCGACCAGCTTCTTGCAGTTCCAAAGTTGGGAAGTGGCACTGGGGCAGCTCAGGCCGATGCTGTGGTAAACGCACTGCAGGAATGGGATATAACTGATCGTGTTGCAGCTATGTCCTTCGACACAACATCTTCGAACACTGGCCACATCTCTGGAGCGTGCACCCTCATCCAGCAGAAGTTGGGAAGAGAGCTTCTATTCCTAGCTTGCCGTCACCACGTCTTGGAATTGCTTGTGGGGGCTGTCTTCAGCACCTGCATGGTGTCAACTTCCGGTCCAGTAGTTCTCCTCTTCAAAAGATTTGGTCAGAAGTGGTCGTTAATGGACCAGTCATCTTACCAAACAGCAGAGAAAATGGCGAACTTTGCTTTGTTCGAACCCGACAGAGACGATATCTTGAAGTTTGCCAAGAAGCAGCTCCAAGAAAAGCAACCCAGAGATGATTACCGCGAATTTCTAGAGCTGTGTGTCATTTTTTTGGGTGGTATTCCAGAAGGAGGAATTTCTTTCAAGTCTCCAGGACCAATGCATCATGCAAGATGGATGTCAAAAGTAATCTACTCTTTGAAAGTGTGGATGTTCTCTGGCCAATTCAAATTGTCAAAAAAAGAATCACATGGCTTGGAAAGAGTCCTTGTGTTCATCGTCAAATTCTATCTGAAGGCATGGACAACTGCAACAGATGGAGTTTCAGCTCCTGCTTCTGACTTGGCACTATTGCAACAACTTACTGCATTTGAAGAGTGTGACAGCCAAGTGTCTAAGGCCGCCAGCAAGAAACTGGCATCTCATCTTTGGTACCTCTCAGAGGAACTGATCGGACTCTCTGTTTTTGATGCCACCGTTCCGCTTGATGTGAAGAGAAGGATTGTACAGAAGATGAGCGAAGAAGAAGGGCTTGAAAATCCACCCAAGAGAGCAGTCGTCGATCTGCAAGAAATCCAAAATAAGACTCTGGACGACTTCGCCTCCATGAACTCCTTGCTCCTCTTCACTCGCCTGGGTCTTTCGACAAGTTTCTTGGAGGCAAACCCAGCATCTTGGGAAGATCTTGAGGACTTCAAGACAGCAAAGGCCATCGTCGGAGCACTGAAGGTCGTCAATGACCATGCCGAACGTGGAGTGGCTCTCGTCCAGGACTTTAGCGGATTGCTAACGAAAGGGGAAGAGCAACTCCAGTTCCTTCTTCAAGTTGTCGGAGAACACCGAAAGATGTTTCCAGACTCCAAGAAATCTACCCTGACAGCGACCAGGCAACAATGTGTGGCTAGCGACCATGATACCCCTGCCTTAGAGCAGCTAATACCCACAAACTTGTCGTGGGGGGACCTGGAATGCTAGCTGTAGTGATTCCCGACATTTATTGTATATTTCTGTATATTGCCCGGTATATGCACAAGGGGGGAATCTTTGACCCCCCTGGGAAACCCCTAAATGTTAATGTATTTCATTTCTTTTTTGGCTGGGGTGTATTTGGGACCAATGGAACACTTTGGCAGGGTGAGAGCTTAACATTTAAAAAAAAAAAAAATCATGTATAGTTAAGGACCACCCTATATATATATATATATATATATATATATATATATATATATATATATATAAAATATATATATATATATATATATATATATATATATATATATATATATATATATATATATATAATATAATATCAATGGTTATTTAATTTGGTCACTTTTACATAGCAATAAATATTCACAATAATCTGGGTGCAGCTTATTATTTATACATAGACAAAATTAAAATAAGTATTATACATGTTACACAATATTAATATTCGATTTTATTCTATTTACAACATCCAACAATAATGGTTAAACATTTATGTAACTTATGTTTATTAAATCTTATGTTGAACAGCACCAAGATATTTATTTATACCTTTAACATTTATTTTTGATTAAAAATAAAATTGCAATAGACTTGATAAACGTACCTTGCTCTTTCTGGTGGGCAACTTCACAAGATGGGGTTTGAGGAACGCGAAGTGGGTCTTGATACAGGCGTCTCTCTCAGTCAGCTGGACCGCACCTGAACCAGATACGGGAATCTTGTCAAGCTTCCCGTACCTGGTCCTCATCCCTTCCATCCACTTGTTGAGTGTTTCCGCTGAAAAATTTAAATAATATATATTAGGAGTGATTACGTACAAAATATAAATAGTATGGGGACATCGATTATCACAACCTAATTTATTATCAGTCAACATGAATAAGTATGGTTCACCTGGGCAGGTAACCACACTGCACACATTTATATGAGGGAAGTACAATGCAAGACTGCACACGAAACATTATCTATTATTAACTCCAAATATTACCTAGTTATTTCAATTCCGAAAACAAGATTCGCTAGCAATGTTAACGCCAAACTTTACGATAAATATGTATCCACTTTGCACGGCACAGGTAAATTATTCCAGAAACATAGATGTGTTTGGTATTTGTAAGTAATATCACTCAACATAATGGTTATTATATCATAAGAACGCACACAACCAACCTTCAATGTTGAGCTCCTTTGCCTTCGTGGCGAGTGTCTTCTCCCGCATGTTCTTATCCTTGTGGGCCCTCATTTTTCTGTTGTACAGGAACTGTTGTTCTCCATACCACTCGGCCACTTCCACCTCCTTCTGATCAGGGAGCCTGGCGTAGATCCTCCTCCTCCTTTTCGGCACAGGTTTTACTGGGTTGATGGGCGGCGTGGTCTGGGTAGGCGTCTCGGAGTATGTTGTTGGTGTCTGGGTAGGTGGCTCGGTGTGTGGCGTGAGGTCATCTTGGGTGGCGTCATCATCCTCGCTTTCCTGTTCCGAAGGACTGTCACCTTCGGTTGACACGATAGGGTGGGTCTTTTTGTGAGGGACATGGGCTTTCTTTGGTATAATGATAGAATGTGACTCTGCTTCCTCGGTTGGGTTTTCATCGTCGAAAACAGGGTTGGAGTCGATGTGCTGCCTCTCCTCTACTTCCTCCTCGCTTTCCTCTTGGGATTGCTGGGTGGCAAACATGTCCACAGACTCCATGGTGAATTTGCGGGGCCTCTTCACTGCCTTGCCTCCTTTAACATAGTTTCCGGGCATGTTGGCGACAAGAGTTGGAGAGAGAGACGTGGTGGGCGAGAGAGACGTGGTGGGCGAGAGAGACGTGGTGGACGGTGGGTACTGGTGTGGAATGGAGCGAATGACTCCCACCCGCTAATTTATAGGGCCCGTGCGGGGGTGGCAGTGTACGATAATTCGGGCCGCTCCAACCGCACATGGGCCTGCTTCACGTGGTTCCGCCCATCGACTCGCGTTCGGGTTTGATTCGACTTTGCTTTGACAACCCTTCGACTTACATTCTAGTCATTCGGATCACGATCGAATATTCTTCGAGTCTAATTAGGAATGTCGGACATGCATCGAGTCATTTTCTAGTAGTATTCGAGTATCCATCCAGTCACCATCCTAAAATTTGGGTCAGTATCGAGAACAGTAGAAGTTCGAACAAGTTAATGTAGGAATTTTCCAGTGAGCATCGAGTCTAATTCGGGTTACGGTCTAAATCATTGAGTCTAAGTCCACTTAGGTTCGATCAATTCTGGTATGAATCGAGTTAAATTTTTTGACTCGAAAGTGACTCGCATAGGTCGAATGCGATCAGAATATGGTAGAATGTAAGTCGAATACGAATCGAATGTAAATCGAAGGTGACTCGAGGATTTTGTAACTGTTTTTTGACCCGAACGCACTCGAGGATTTCCAAAAAGTTAACGCATGCACTAACTTTTGGCCGACTCATCCGAACTTTCGGGTGATGACCAGAGCATGACTAGAACGACTCGACCATACCAGAATCATACTCGATGTCGCCCGATTTTTGGGCCGAATACACTCGAACCGCAAAAATTTGAATTTTTTTTGCAAGTCATTGTCTTCGGGTTACTGTCGGTTCGCAGCCTTTAGCAAAACTGGTAATATGGTCCTTCCAAGTGAGAGCGGAAGAAAAAGAGACACCGAGAATATTGAGAGAAGATGAAGGATTGATTTTTGTATTGTTGAAGTGTAAGGGGTAGTCCTCTGGGAGTTCTGAATGGGTAATAAGATGTAGAAATTGGGTTTTGGAAGCATTAAAGGCAACAAGGTTTTCTCTGCCCCAATTGGAAATATTAGACAGATCAGAAGATAAATGTTGCATGTTGGGGTGGTGGTAGTAGTATTTATTTATTATACAGTATGTTATTTTTAATTTTTAATTTTTTATATATTTTTTTATTTTTTTGGTGTTGGTGTTAGTGGTGAAGTTCTTACATGTTCTGTTGTTTTTTGTGGGGGTAGCAGTTTTATGAGTGTTGTTGCAGGCTTTTCTATATACCAGAAACTAGAGTGTTAAACCTGTAATGGTAAATTGAGAGAAGAACGGGCAGGTATGGGATGGGGGAAAGGGGGTTGGGTAGAGATAAGAGAAAGAAGTTGGGGAAATTGGGAGAGAGAAGAGGAATAGGCAATATGGATGGAAGATAAAAAACAAACAATCCGGGTACAATGACGTAGATTGACTATGACCCGCGAGCTAACACAATGTGACAACAAAGGTAACAATAAAAGCAAAAATTTAATGTTTATATCAAAATGAACTAATAGTGAACACAACCTACAGTATGGTTAAACAATATTGAACGAGAAGGTAAGGACATTAATTTAGGAGATGTTATTGAAGATCGAATAAACAGAGAATTCGTAGTGAAAGTGTGAAATGTTGTGTAGCCTAGTTTTCCTCTAATTTGTTTGGACATATATTATGTCCAACTCTCCCCCCCCCCCCACCCTCCCCCACTCCACCCCTCTCTTATTTTCCTTCCTGCTCTCCCTCTTCCCACTTGTTCTTTCCTACCAACCTCTTATATATGTATGTTCCCATGTTCTTCCTTACTCACCATCCTCCCACTGTCCTCCCATCCTTTCCTTCCCTCCTAACAGTTGTTCGGTTGGCTTCTCAACCAATCACCGCTCTATAATCAAGTATTGTCCTTCATCACATCACATTATCACATTATAGAGGGGAAGGAAGGTAGAGAGAAGAGAAGACGCGGAGGAGAGAATCACTAGAATGGTAGAACTAAAGCTATGTATGTGTGTAATACTAATAATAATAACCGGTTTATTTCAAGCCGGCAGCCAATGGGGCTGAGAATACACAGACTTAATCTAGATTTTATCCTAAGGGATCAACAGACTGATCCTGGCTGCTAACGAGAGCGCCTACATACTCCCGAGGGATTAGGACGTGGTCAGGAGACTTTGTGGGTCCCCAAAGACGGTTCCGTTCAGACCTTGCCTTCACGGCCAGGGAAAGTTTTTGAGAGAACTTCCCTTGCCGCGGGCGCGTGGGATCGAACCCTCGACACCAGAGCTAGCGCTCCCAATACAGTGTACTAAGCGCACTTGGCCACCGTGCGTGTGTGTTAACAATGGTGTTTGCAGGTTAGCCCGTAACAGAATTAAGTTTAAATGCTTTTATAATTAATGTACACTAGCTATAGTATAGAATACTACTAGTACTGCCAATGTTGTTGTAATGCATATCTTACACTCCCGCTACTGCAATATGATCAATAGTATTTTTCATCTCCTCACATCTAAACTTCCTCACCTTTTTATCTTGGTTAACTATAGACGACAATGCTCAATATGATACTGTAGCTAATGGAAGAATCTGCACCATCATTCACATGTCACTTATCATCATTACTCACCTCACAATAGGTTCATTATCCTTGGAGCATTACCCCATGCAATTCACTTCTGATCATCTGTGCATATTGAGGAACTACGTCTTGTCTGATTAAAATACGGTCGATGCAGGCCCGATGTCCTTATATTTGCATTGATTCGTAGATACGGAATTGGTTGACGTAAAGTTAGGCTAAGCTAAATTTGTTAATATAAGTGTTTCCATACATACAATTCACATCGAGGTGTCAAAAAGGAAAGTGGGAACAACAAATATTTAAATTGACGTGAAACGGTGAGAAGGAGTTCGATGGAGAGAGAGAGAGAGAGAGAGAGAGAGAGAGAGAGAGAGAGAGAGAGAGAGAGATAGAGAGAGAGAGAGAGAGAGAGATGAAAAGGGAAGGTCCAGATGACTAAGCGATGAAGAAGGAAAATACAGCATGCAGCATAAGTTAATGTTTGTCTTTTGTTTGTGAGAGAAATGAAGAGTAGGAAGGGAACAGGTGCGTAAAGAGGAGTAGCGGGAGAATAAATATAACTTGTAATAAGAACATACGTATATTATGACAACCAAATGGAAGACGAGGGCAGTTGGAAATTTGAATAAAATTGGTTCAATGATTATTAATATAATTAAAATAAAAAGTTGTTGATACTAGTATACAGCTGTGAGTGATGACAATAGTATTCTGTGAGAGGACTCTCCAGATGTTATTGGTGTTGTTGTTGTTGTTCCCTAAGCTGCCTGGCCGAACAGCCCCGAGTCCCTGAGAAAGGCCATGGCCACGATCGGGCTTTCCCACAGAGCTCTCATTGAGTGTAGAGATTGTGTTGTTGGCGTAAGTGGTTGTGTGAAATGCAGTCTTCTATGATGTGTTTAATGGTATGGGGTGCTGTGTTACATCCCGGGCAGGCGTCGACAACGGAGTCATCCAGTCTCTTCTGATAGCTCAGGAGAGCTGGATGGTGTCCGCATCTCAGCCTGGCCAGGTGGACTCTGTCCTCGCGAGGAAGGGAGGATTCGGAAGGATGGATTTCGGGAGGTCGTGCATGCAGCTGCGTGTTGTCTGTGATGAGTGGATGGATCGGTGAGAGATATGAGTATGGATGTGCTTCTGGAAGTTGGTTCGGGGTGGGCAGGGAGGGAGAGAGAAGTTATTGGTGTTATTAAAGGTGTTTTTTAAATAGATGCCCAATATGAAAATGACTAATATATTGATTTTAGATAATGACAAGAGGAGGAAACATTACAGTATACATCTTCCCTCCATTACCACACCTCCTCTTCCCTCCTACTTCACTTATATACCTCCTCCCTTCTTCCTCTCCCTCTCTATCATACCCCATTTTCTCCCTCCTACCCCTCCACCCCACCACTGTTCCCCCCCCCCCCCCCCCCCCCAACTAATATGGCTCTCTCTCACACTAAATATATATATGAATATATAATTTATTGCCATAATATAGTACATTGATCTTAATATTAAACACACATACAGATAACACGGGATAGTCTGGTGAGCCGGAGCTCTTTAGCAGGCATGGACATGTATTTATTGTATCCTGATTCAAGCCAGGCAATACAGTTATTGTATCCTGATTCAAGCCAGGCAATACAGTTATTGTATCCTGATTCAAGCCAGGCAATACAGTTATTGTATCCTGATTCAAGCCAGGCAATACAGTTATTGTATCCTGATTCAAGCCAGGCAATACAGTTATTGTATCCTGATTCAAGCCAGGCAATACAGTTATTGTATCCTGATTCAAGCCAGGCAATACAGTTATTGTATCCTGATTCAAGCCAGGCAATACAGTTATTGTATCCTGATTCAAGCCAGGCAATACAGTTCACACTACAAACATTACACACGTTTACACTGGCACTACTATCTATCTATTGCCTGACGCCGTGATCCCCGAAGGGGTGGTCACGAACGAAGTGCCCCCATGCACCTCTGTCCCCAGTCAGTCGACGCCCCTCCTCCCAATCACCACCGCCTTCATCCATATACTTCTTCACTCCATCCTTTCATTTCTCTTTCAGATCAAAGTTCTTGCTCTTTTAATTTTCCACACGTACTGCCGCCTTTGCACCCTCATACATGTTCTTCACTGCTTTCAGCAACTTGGCATCTACTGCGTATATTTTAAGTATTTTCCACATACCTTCTCTTCCTCTCTGTCCTTCCACCTCGCTCTCGTACAGCCTCCTAGTCTTTCTCTCGCTTCCCATATGTTCCATATGGCCGAGCCATCTTAAGGTGTTCATTTTCACACTTTCCAGCACATCTACTTCCACACCACACCTCCTCCTTACTTCCTCATTCGTCTGTCTATCCCTCCATGTAACTCCGCATGCACTTCTCAAGTAACTAATTTCCACCCCTCTCACTCTTGGTCTGAATCTCTCCACCAACGTCCATGCTTCGCTTCCGTAAGTCAGTGTCGGGATTACCACACTGTCATGCAAGGACTTATTCACTTCCATACTGACCACCCTATTTCTTGTTACTGCTTTCAACGTTCCTACAACCCTCTTCCCCTGTTGCACCCTCTCCCGCACTTCTTCATCCATACTCCCATCTTTACTCAGCACACTGCCCAGATACTTAACACCTTACGAGCGGGCTAGGCGGTATATTTGACCGTGCCGCACAGCGGGGGGGTTTTACCATAAATGGGGTTGTTTCTGTGCTCTTTTTCATGCATAAACAAGACCCAGAGCGTAATACTAGTATGTTTCCCTGAAAGGTCGTAAATTGAGCTTTCCAATGACACCCGAACCATCCTTCTACGATCACTGGTTGTCTTGCAACGATCGATCGTGCAACTGAAGGGCAAAATCGCTAAAATACGGTAATTTCTTTATATAATTACGTATGTAGCGAGGGAGTGAGGGTGGATGTAAGTGGAGTAAATCTCAGTAGGTCCACGGCGGCCGTGGCGAGCGGTCATGAGGTAACCCATGCTCCTCCAGTCACTCGTCTCTCTCTCAGAGCCAATATTGCGCCAAAATTGCACTCGGACTTAAGTCGGGCCCCGCCACATAGTCCAAATTTTTCGATACGGACTTAAGTCGGGCCCCAATCTTTAAGGGTTAAATGAGCTGACAATTACCAAAGCCTGACCGTTCAACTTCACCTCACACTCTGTGGCTTCGCCCCTTTCGAAAACCATAACGTTTCTCTTCCCCGCATTTACCTTCAGATTACGTTTTTTGCACACTGTTCCAAACATATTTACCAGACCCTGCAACTCCCATTCATTATCGCTCATCAGAAGTGTATCATCAGCAAACAGCAGTACAGGTAGCTTCCACTTGTTTCCCTCCCTTATCAGTGATACACCAATGTCCTCTGCTCTTCCTTGTATTTCTTTCATGACTCCATCCATATATACAGTAATCAACCACAGGGACATCACACACCCGTTTCAACCCAACATTCAGATCAAAGTTCTTGCTCTGCTAATTTTCCACAGGTACTGCCGCCTTTGCACCCTCATAGATGCTCTTCACTGCTTTCAGCAACTTGGCATCTACTCCGTATATTCTAAGTATTTTCCACATACCTTCTCTATCCACTCTGTCATAGGCCTTCTCCAAGTCCGTAAAGGCAACATACAGCTTTTGTTGCTTCTCCAGATATTTCTCCACAACACATTTTCAGGGTAAAAATCTGATCTACACATCCTATTCCCTTCCTAAAACCGCCCTGCTCGTCACCTATCCATTTCTCCGTTCTTGCTCTGTCTCTCAATCACTACCCTACTGTACACCTTCCGTACTACGCTTAGAAGACATATTCCTCGATTGTTACCACACATTCCTCTTTCCCCTTTACCCTTATATAGGGGGACTATTTTGCCTGTCTTCCAGTCATCAGATGCACTCCCCTACTCCCATGCTAGTTTGCACATTCTCCATACCCATTCGATCCCTATCTCACCACCATACCTCAGCGTTTCCCCACACATAACTCCATCTATTCCTGGTGCTTTCCCCAACTTCACTGTTTTTATGGCTTCACACACTTCTGACCTTCTGATCCCCACCTCCTCCTCCACTACTTATCTTCTTCTCCCTCCCATACCTCATCCAACTATGTTTGCTGGCGCTTCATTCCTTACATTCAGCAATTCGTTGAAGTACTCCCTCCATCTTTCGACTCTCTCTTGCTTCTCGCCTAGCATTCGCCCATTCTTATCTTTTACACCCTTAATGTTTCCCTTGCTACCTTCCCTACTGACACTACACAAGTGATAACAAATAATCCCAAAATGTACACTATTTACAGTTCTTGCAGTCTAATCAAATAATCATTATTTTGTTGTTTAAATATGTTATAGGTACACTCTAAGGCATAAATACTGGTCCTATATGAATCCTTGAACACCAAAATAAACTTCCGAAATATAAAATTGCATGTGAAGAAAGAAGTTTGAGATAGCTTCGAAAACTTAGGGTTAGGATTATTGGCCTAGAGTGTACATTAGGTGCTAATATATTTCATATCATTAGGTAATTGATTCCATGTTTGAGGTTCAGCACACAAAATAGAATTGCGAAATAGTGTTCTTCTAACTGGAGGACAAACCAAGTTAACGCAATGACTGCGGGTTGTTATATAAAAGATACGGTCATCACTGCGGCACTTGTCATATGACAATTGCCGAATTTCTGCCTTGAACAAGGACTGGGAGGCTGGCGAGCAAGTATAAGCAGCGCGGGACAGTCCCATCCACCGCCCACCGTGTCTGGGCTATCACTTGTGACAGTGGGAAACATCTTCAGCTCCCTTACAGACTCGGGAATAGTGAAAACCGCTCAAACTCGCTATTTTTTACCAATTTAGCGTCACCTGTGCAATATCGTTGTATGGCAAAAATTGGTCATACAGACATGATTCAGGTGTCATTGGAAAGTCTATTCCTCTGCTTTTCAAGGATATATCATTTAAATATGTTCTAGCTCTTGTTTATACATGAAAATGTGCAGGGAATGAAGATTACTTTTAGTCCCAAACCCCCATATGGTACGGTGGTGACCAAGCAATTGTCATATGACAAGTGCCGCAACAAAAGTGTTAATGGCACAAAAGGTCTTAAAATTGTCAGAAATTGGGCGAAATGTCTTAAAATCGCCAAACTAATGGGGCGAACGTCATACAATCTCAAAACTAATAGGGCTAAACATGAGGGAGGAGGAGGTACAAAAATAAACCCCTTAAGTGAAAATCTCCCCTTAAATGTCACTATTGAGGTGGATATAACTGCGGTGAAGTGTGTGGTTTGTCCGTGACCAAATTCATTATCTCGTGATGGTGATGACGCTCAGGTTTTTTTGGGGGGACTTATCTTAAACAAAATATATCATGTTGTTATTGGTATATATAATGCAGTACTGTACTCGCCGGAATGACATGAATTAATCGGATGGTATTGTTGTAATGCACATTTTTTAAATTCTGGGTGTCTGTGATTTGTTTTGATATGTCGTTGTCTGTGATTTGTTTTGATATGTCGTTGTCTGTGATTTGTTTTGATATGTCGTTGTCTGTGATTTGTGTTGGTATGTCGTTGTCTGTGATTTGTTTTGATATGTCGTTGTCTGTGATTTGTTTTGATATGTCGTTGTCTGTGATTTGTTTTGATATGTCGTTGTCTGTGATTTGTGTTGGTATGTCGTTGTCTGTGATTTGTTTTGATATGTCGTTGTCTGTGATTTGTTTTGATATGTCGTTGTCTGTGATTTGTTTTGATATGTCGTTGTCTGTGATTTGTTTTGATATGTCGTTGTCTGTGATTTGTTTTGATATGTCGTTGTCTCACAAAAATTATGGTGATATTGTTACCCTGTTTACGACATATAATTTAATGTTATTGCTTTCACAAAGGTTGAATATAAGATAATGCATTGTTTTTATTAAATGTGTGATTGTAAATGCCAATAGCTTAAGATGCAGTATGTACTTTCTAGTCCTCGAATTCCTTTCTAAGCTGAGTAAAATAATCTATGGTTAGCGAAAATATTTATATATAATTTGTTCATATCGTACAGGTTTGTAAGTCATCCAATCTTTGTAAGTCATCCAATCACGATTATCTTATATGATGTGTGTGTGTGTGTGTGTGTGTGTGTGTGTGTGTGTGTTTGTGTGTGGGAGAGAGGGGGGTAGGGTGGAGGGAGATATTGAATGTACTGTATAATTATACGGTCGAAACCAATATTAGTATCTCAATGCCTGGATAGTATGTGTCTGTAAAGATATACACATGATAATCCAGTCAGGAAAGCAATGCAAGTATACGATTTTGAGCCTGTCAAGCTAAAATCAATAATCATGTATTACAATGACGCTAATGAAGATACAGCTGACAATATAACGCATGGTGCTGGATACTACATTAGTACACGGCTCACAAAATTTAATGGACAGCAATATTACTGTATATTGACATTATTATGGCCGACATGAAATATTAAGGTGCGTAAGAAAGAAAGAGAATATAAAGGCTATTAATATCAGTGAGGTATGTGGGTAGTATAAGTGAGAGAGAGAGAGAGAGAGAGAGAGAGAGAGAGAGAGAGAGAGAGAGAGAGAGAGAGAGAGAGAGAGAGTATAGAAGTTATAGTGAAGTCTAGGCAGTGTGTAGGAAAGAATAGTAAAAATCACATTCGTTGTGAAGAGATTTTTTTTTTTTTTCAAATTGATCAAAGGCTAAGATAGAGATTAGAGAGGTAGGTGTGATCCTCTTGTAATATGAGACACAGGGATAATGGACAGGAGGACAAAGATGTATCGTGTAAACAACTCGGCAAACTAGGACAAAGAGGAGCTGATAAAAGCTATTACCTGAACCTCATGAGTATGGACTTTTGGTTTCTTGGGAGACTGTTCTGGAAAATTAAACTGAATGTGAAAGTTACATAAAGTATATAAAGGCAAACCTACAGTAATATTATTAACACCATATGAGGAGGACCACTTTATTGACAATGAAGTGCTCCTCCTCAAATGGTGTTTATAATTATGTTATTCTGTCAACTTTTCAAAGTTAATTACCTCCTTGTTACCAACCATTGGGATACCTCAACTTTTGATGCTCTGCTTTCGTAAGAATTTTGCTTTACTTTCGAATTAGGGTTAAATGTCATGTATATTATTCGGGATGTTGGGTTAGTGTACGGATGAAATGTGACCTAATGTTTCAGTTAAGGGGGATTTTTTTTTTCCCCTAGTGTTGTTTAGCCCCATTAGTTTTGACATTGACGATTTTATCACCTTTCGCCTCATTTTGTTGTAAATGTTAAGACCTTCGTGCCATTTATGTGTCGATGCCATTTAGGTGTCGATGTTGTTCCTGGCGAGCGATAGCAAGCCTGTAATCTTAAGAAGAATCGGCCTTCGGCCAGTACATTTTTCTACCGATTTTTGTTTAGGGCTTGATGAAGGCTTTGCGTGGGAAAACAAAACAAATAATGTATATATGAATAGACCAACAAATAACCACTACCCCTTTAATAGTTCCTCAGCCAACAATATACTATTTTCATTTACGTTTTACCTTTCCATGTATAACCTTTCCATCCTTGTCAATCACTCCTCTCCAGTGAAATATTTAGCTCTGTTAAATCCCTCCTCCTCCTCCTCGTTAATTACCATCCACCACAACACATAAGGTTTTCGGTGTCAATAGTAAATTATATGTTGGCGCATCATTACCGTCCCCGGCCTGCCACCAACCATCAGCAGCTGAGTCTCGTGATGCTCTTGATTGTCGGTATTGTCTGTATCTTGCTACCTTAGAATTAGTGGGAAATGCCAGGTTTATTTTGGTCGTAACTTGTGTGAATTTTTGTTAGACTCTGGTTTGTTGGTTTAATCTATAGGTTTAGAAACTTGTGTACGGTTCATCTTAATGTGGAATTTTTGTTTAGGTTTATGTTGTTTCTTTACCCGTTATCGATATTACCCTGTTAATGATGTTTGGGAGGATACCGACAAAATAATATAATTACTTATCAATTGCCTTGAAAAGGAGTACCATCAATATATTCATGACTTTATATGATTAATTTAGATGACTTATGTTATTTAAAGGGTACTATAAGTGATTGATGTACGAAAATAAAAAAATATTTATCGATGAACGTGCTTTCGTGGCATTGACGTACAATCGGTAGTGACACACTGATTGATGCGTAACTAGGGTAATGTTTTGGTACGGCTAATTGGCCATGGTACTGTGTCCAGTTTTTATGGCAAAGGACAATTTCAATATATTTGTATTGTTATGAATGATTTTGTATGTGATTCAACATAATTTGATTCAATAAGTATAAATATGTGTATGTATAGTTGTATGTAGTATAATATTATTACAATACAGCATTAATGAAATATACTATTGATCGTTTGTGTAGGAAGGTATTAAAATAGAAGCACAAGGACCAATTAATCGTCATCTCACTCAACATAACACTGTACATGATCAACAACACCAATTGTTATTGTATCAAATCACTATGTTACACACACACACACACACGTACCCAGCAATCTTATTTTCATCCACACACACACACACACATAACACATACATAACACATACATAACACACACGTACCCAGTAAGCTTAATCCATCCACCAATCTGCTCGACAAATATTACATTGTAGACTGATTGTATTCATAATTATATACAGTACCGGTATGTGTGTGTGTGTGTGTGTGTGTGTAATTCACTTACGATCTTGAGTATGTGTGTGTGTGTGTGTGTGTGTGTGTGTGTGTGTGTGTGTAATTCACTTACGATCTTGAGTATGTGTATGTGTGTGTGTGTGTGTGTGTGTGTGTGTGTGTGTGTGTGTGTGTGTCTACTGTAGTGTATCTTAATGACATAACTTCTACATTCTGGTACTACAAAACCAAACAGATAAGCTCATCATCCTTAACGACATCCATCAACATACCCATATTCCTCACCAAACCCTCTATAACCCATCATCTCCAGATATCACCTTTTGCTCCCCAGAACTCGCCCCCACAACATCTTGGAGGGTGGTCAGAACCTTAGGCTCTGACCACCTCCCGATCATTATCACCACCAAAACCAGACTCACCCCAGCTAGCCACAAACACACATACACCAATTATAAAAGAGCTAACTGGGAAGCATTCACAAATGAGACAGAACAACATTTCACAACTCTGAACAGTACACCCATCACTAACATCAACTATGTTGTACACATACTCAATAAAACTATCCAAAACGCTGACAAGAAACACATTCCAAGAGGTAACAGAAAAAGACACAACCCCAACTTCACACCAGAAATTCAAAACCTTATCAGACAACGCGACACACTGAAACACTCCCCAGCACCCCACACAGAAGACATCACACAACAAATTCAAGCACTCAACACCCAAACTAACAACAAAATACAAGAACAACAAAAACTAAATTGGAATAACTTCCTACAAACACTTGATCACAAAACAAACCCCAAAAAACTCTACAAAACACTAAACAGCATCACACTTTCCAACAGCAACACAACACAATCACATGCTGCAATCACAACAACAGACTCTACTCCTTCATGTAAACAACAAGCAAACACTCTCATCAATCACTTCTCACATGTCAGCCACCTAAAACCTCACAAAGACGACCGACTTGTCATCCGACGTAAGAGACAATTCCCCACAGACCCTGACTATACACCCTTCACCAATCACCAGACAAAGCATATCATCAACAATCTCAAGCACTCACCCGCCTGTGGCCTAGACAACATAAGCAACATACACCTCAGACACCTGGGACCACAAGGCATACAAGCACTCACTAACATATCAAACTACAGCTATTCACACAACACAATACCAGACATTTGGAAGCATGGTATCATCATCACATTCCCCAAACCCAACAAAGACCCCACGCTACCCTCCTCGCACCGCCCCATCACACTCCTTTGCTCCCCCTCCAAAGTCATGGAACGCCTAGTATTACAACTAATTACACCCGACCTACCCCTAGCTCCAACACAACATGGCTTTAGGCCACTGCACTCCACAAACACTCTTCTCACAGACCTTACACAAAGAGCTTTTGACGGCATCAGCTCAGCTAGACCACCACACAGATCACTATTAGCCACACTCGACATTAGTAAAGCCTTCGATGCCATCCCCCGCCACAACCTAACAAAGAAAATCTACAACACAAATATCCACAGCAACACAAAAATGTGGCTGGCCAACTTTCTAGCAGGCAGATGTGCACATATATCTTTTGCCGGTCAGTCATCTAAAATCAGAAACTTTCCAAACGGAGTCCCACAAGGATCCGTCCTATCGCCCGCACTCTTCAATCTGTACATGCACGATATAACTACACCCAATACGCCCCAAATAAACTTACCCTACTATGCAGATGACATAACACTCACATGCACACACCATGACCCAAAAAGAGCAACAGATCTCCTTCAACCCCCTCTCAACACACTACATGGCTGGTGCACTACAAACAGACTTAATCTAGCCCCAGTCAAATCCACCGCAACCCTGCTCACAAGCTGGACAGGAGAACACGAATACATCCCTCAACTCACCATAAACAACACACCCCTAACACATACACACACACCCAACATCCTAGGAGTAACATATGATACTCATATGACATTCAAACAGCACACCACAAACATTAAAAAGAAACTGACACCCAGACTTAACGCCCTCAGGTCACTTGCTCACACAAAATTTGGACACAACAAAGTAACTACCACCACAGTATATAAACAATACATAAGATCAGTGATGGAATACGCAAGCCCAACCTGGGCTTCTAACCTAGCTGAAACACATCATAAGACCTTACAGACTATTCAAAACAAAGCCCTGAAGATCATTACAAGCTGCACAGCTGCTGCACCCACAGATCACCTACATCAAGAAACCAAAATCCTCAAAGTCAAAGACCATCTGGACATGAGAGGTACTCAATTCCTGGCAGCAGCCTCCACGAACCAAGACCACCCACTAAACTACATGGCAACACACCCACAGATACCAAGAAATATCAAAACAACACCCAGCACAGGTATCACACACAATTATTGTCCTCTCTCCCTCCCTGCCCACCCCGAATCAACTTCCAGAAGCACATCCATACTCATATCTCTCGCTGATCCATCCACTCACTCACAGACAACACGCAGCTGCATGCACGACCTCCCGAAATCCATCCTTCCGAATCCTCCCTCCCTCGCGAGGACAGAGTCCACCTGGCCAGGCTGAGATGCGGTCACCATCCAGCTCTCCTGAGCTATCAGAAGAGACTGGATGACTCCGTTGTCGACGCCTGCCCGGGATGTAACACAACACCCCATACCATTAAACACATCATAGAAGACTGCATTTCACACAGCCACTTACCGCCACAAACACAATCTACACTCAATGTGAGCTCTGTGGGGAAAGCCCGATCAT